>SKCR01036126.1:0-80684 GCA_019454045.1 Zanthoxylum bungeanum
CATGTTTGGGTTCTGAATGTTCTCTTACTGATGCCAGTATAATATTCACACTCAAATATGATATCCCCATGTCTTATAATAAAAGAACACGCAATACAATTTATAAAGCATAAAGGTGCAACCACAAAACTAAAGGCGGTAAACAAATGAATAAAGTTTATGGGCAGAAATAAAACATTACAAAAATAATTAAACAAGCTAAAATAGGCTAAAACACGTATTAGGTGGGTCTGGCCTCGGAGAGGCCTGGCCGGACATGGCCTAAAGTCGGCCAGATATAGCATTCAATCTTTATGTCCGTCCGGACTTATTGGAAGTCTGGTCAAATGTATTGTGTAGTCCCAAAACGCATAAACATTTATACACAATAACAGATATATAATAAACATGAATTTTGGATGTATTCATAACGAAATGGCTATCTCCCAGCGATACGTGGAGTTATATCCCGAGAGCAAACCATAATACCGTCTATTTGGAATCGTCTATGGAACTTATGTCCAGGTTTCCTTCCTATATACCATGGGGTCATACAGTCCGATATCATACATGTCCGGCTAGATATATAACAAGTCTGGCCGGAGACCGTTCATCGATCATATATTAAGCAGAGCACACCATGCATTTTATTTTGAACAACAAAGTAACATATGGATATCGCATATTAAAATAGTATAATGAAGCAACTAAACATGCATGAAGGAATTCTTGGGTGGATCCGGATCCCCTAGGGTTGGATTAGTGCCCCGTACAGCTGAAGCAGTCTCAGATCGATGGGTGTGCTGAGTGTATAATTTCAAAAAATCATAAACATGTAACACTAGGTTAAAAATTTCATTTAAATTATTACTATATTTAATTACGAGTCCGTAGGAAAAAATTCGGCACAAATCAGAGTTTGGAAACTCCAAAATGGAGAAAAAGGTTCAGCTCGTGGGAGTTACGACGTACCTTATGCACGCGTTGCGACACGCAAGTGCTACAATACCTGCTATGTGCATGTCGTATCACGAAGGCTTGCGCATCACGACTTGTGTTTATGTGTCGCGACGTGCCCTGGTCTCGCATTGCGACGCTCAAGTGCGAGAGCTCCGCGTCATGCAATGCAGGCTTGCGCATCGTGACTCTCAAATTCTGGGAACTTCAGGTCGCGCCATGCGATCTAGCGCGGTGTGACGATCCCCACATAAAATGATTCCAGATAGTCATTTTTCTCGTCGTGATGCGCCCATTTTCCAAGGAGTATATGCACATTGTTCCAAACACACAACACTTTCAACTTTTACCAAACACTCAAAATTCAATTTTGACATCATAACCAACAACAAACACATATTATACACTTCAATAACAATCAAAGAACAAATCATGCCATTCTAATACTATCTAATATTATTACTAAAACACAAATATACCCAAAATACAAATGTGCATCATTTTTTAATCCAAATCACAGACCAAACATGAATCCCACAAAGAAGCAACTCAAAAATAATTCTAGGTCACTTAAATGTGGTCAAGTGATTCTAGAATGGTAGCCTTGGTTATAAATCATCATCTAGGATTCTAAACCCTATTGGTATTTCATGTCAAAAAAGAACACTCATTGACCTAATTACATGAAACTTGTGTCTCTATGCTTCTCAAGCACATATACACAATCCTTTTAACCTTAACACAATCTTATAATTTCTTTGATTAATTGTTGAGAAGCTCAAATTTTCTCCACCAAAATTTGTAGTATTTGCCTTCTGAGCTCTACAAAATTTTAATCTAGGTTAACTATGAAGGATTATGAGATTTTGCCTTAAACTTTAGTTTATATATGTCTAGCAAAATATTAACTTTAGTGTTGGCATAATCTCATTTGTCCACATGAAGTAATAGGTGTAATAACTATTAATAAGCTTGCAAGTTGATAAAATATCAATTTGCTAACACATCAAGTTTGTAATATATTATAATTAATAATATATCCCTACCAAAAAGATAATAATTAAATATATTAATATAAATATCATGTAATTATTTATTTAATTATAAAATAAATATGATTAATCTAATTAATCCTAATTGTTCTAATAAATAATTAATGTTATTCAATAATGTTTAATTATTTAATTGATAATTATAATATCAAATATTATTTATTATCAAATACATTTGGCTACCCAAGTGTTCAACGAGAACACTTCATATTGCAGAACTCTATAAGTTTTGATACGTTTATCATATGACCCTATTCATATGTACGCAAATCAGCCACATCTGAATTTTGAAGAATACGAAAGACCTTTACAAACTATGTAAGCCGAGATCATCGCATATGTTTAAACAATCCCTCTGTCGTAGGCTATCCCAGTGGTGCGTAGGAAGCACAGACTACTCGTTAAGTTTTTAAAGCGCACATCTCATATTATTGACAAATCCATGATTCTTATAACTAATCAGAACACCATTTCAGATGTATACACAACCAACCCTATGTGATAGGATTTGGCAAAAGTCTTCAAAATTGTGACTCAAAATGATGTATACCTAAACCCCTTTAACGGTACACATTGAGGCCGAATGATCCTATCTTGATCCACACTTGATTAATGAATACATTGGTCTACACCCAATGAACATCCAACGGTCAGACAATGAAAGATCTCTGACATGCATGTCATCTAAGTGTGAATGATCACACATAAAATCAATGTTATCATATAGTTAGAGGATTAGATATACTACTCGTCTGAAGGAGAATTCTATTGAGGGTAGCGTACACTATCAACTTTTAGGAATCGTTCAATGAGTCATTCAGTATTCGCTCCAATGAATACCCACATGTCTATACGAGCTGACGTCACTCATGGTCCAGTCGAAGAAGCACTCGATCCACCATGGAGATACAAACTCAGATTCTCTTTCCTCAAGTCTTGTTCCACTGTGCGTAACATGTTATGAAGCTCCTCATATGTGGCTTTCATTGAATGCATGTGAAAATTTAATAACTCATATACAGTAATGCCATATCCTTCCAAATATCGGATCTGCTCGATCATGTTCATAACATGAACGATAATAGCTCTTTCATCCTTGAGCGAGGCATAGAAAAGCTCCTTAGAGCTTCGATAAATTTTAATCTCCTAATTCACTGTGAAGAACTCCTTCCATGTCCGTATAAGCTTGCAAGAATCTGGTACATCTATGCACTGTCATAGCAGATTAAAGATCATTGATCCTATAATGTAGGACTTCACCTTTAGGTTTTTGTCCTTCCATTTTTCAAATGTCTCACACTCCTTGGGGGCGTCGAGTTAAGATCGATGTCAACTGGTAATGGATTGAACATCATATAGCTCAATCTTTCAAACTCGAAGACCAGGTGAATGTTCATTTCCCACTCAAAGTAGTTCTGAGCTCCTTTTAACTTGTTGGTATCCAAAAGCCTAGTTAATGGATTGACGGATGCCATATCTACAAAGCAATAACAAAAATTAGTAGAATATGTTCATATCAATATAAAACACTAACAAGATTATGGATTTTAAATCTATTTATTCCCTCCCACTACATTACGAAATTTTATAATCTCCCTCAACGAAAAATTCGACAATCAAATTTCATAGCGGAAAGTGGATCCCATGACGTTTACTTCAGCCTAACAATAATGACGATACTGGCCTTCATAAACTCATTAGGTAGACATCTAAGTCAATCACATAAAATGTGACTCCTGGGTTTGATCCAGAATCGTTTCATATCATTACAATAATGACGGTATTGGATTAAGACTATTCTAGGTGTAGACTTGTCAAAATGTACTAAAGCGTTTGGCTAGCACACTTTACAATAATGATGGTATTGAACGATTACTTCAACTCATCACTCTACATCAAATTTTTTTCCAGAATGACCTAAATTTCGACCACTTATGCCCTCACAATAATGACGGTATTGGCCACGAGCAATAAGAACTCATTCATATCTTTTTTGACAAGAAGAACCATCTAATAATGCTCCAACATTATTAATATTATCACAATAAAGTAATCACATAATCATGGAAGATTTATGAGTTAAGTCATTACACAACATGCAAATGTCAAAGAAAGAATTTCAATTTAAAATAATACGGTACATATGAAATATGACTCATGTATAATTAAATTAAAACATAGATTCAAATGCATTTCAAACATGTAAGCATGATTTTAATATATGTTGTGTGGTTAAGACCCGTTCTAATACCATTTTATTGGGCAGATTCAGATCCCCTAGGGTCGGATCGGTGCTCCGCTCATTAGAAGCGGTCTCAGATCGATGGATTTGGTGAATGTACAATTTCAAAAATTAAAACTCATGAACATGTAACCCTAGGTTAAAAATTTCATTGAAGTTAAATACTATATTTAATTACGAGTCCGTAGGAAACAATCCAGGATAATTCAGAGTCCGGAAACTCTAAAATGGAGAAAAAGATTCACCAAATGAGCGTTACGAGTGTGAGAGCACCAGTTATGTGCGCGTCGCACCATGAAGGCTTGTGTATAGTAACTTGCGCTTACACGTCGCGATATGTTCTACTATTCCGTTGTGACACTTAAATGCGAGAGCTCAACGTCACGTCGCTCAGGCTTTCTCATCGCGACTCTCAAAGTCTGAGATCTCTGTGTCGGGCCATGAAATCTAGTGCATCGCGACGTTCCCTTGCACAACATGATTCCAGAGAGTCATTTTACATGCACGTCGTGCCAAGCAAACACAAAGCAAGCTTGCAACACTTCCAACTTTCTCCAAACACTCAAAATCCAATTTTGACATCATAACCAACACCAAACACATATTATACACTTCAATAAAAATCAAAGAACAAATCATGTCATTCTCATAATATCCAATATTATTACTCAAACACAAATATAGTCAAAATACATATGTGCATCATTTTTAAATCCAAATCACAAACCAAACATGAATCCCATAAAGAAGCAACTCAAGAACAATTCTAGGTAACTTAAAGGTGGTCAAGTGATTCTAGAATGGTAGCATAGGTTCTAAACCATCATATATGATTCCAAACCCTAATTGGTTTCCCATATCCAACAAGAACACTACTTGACCTAATTACATGAAACTTGTGTCTCTATCCTTCTCAGGCACATATACACATTCCTTTTAACCTCAAAAAAATCACAAGCCATACTATTATGCATCCAACACATAACATATCACTACATGCTTCATGCATGATATCCAAATCATCAAATAAGGCATAGCATGAAAAATATTATCGAGAAGTTACCTAGTAAGCTTGAACAAAGATCAAATCTTCAAATCTTTTTAATTGAGTTGTTGAGAAGCTCAAATTTGATCAAAATTTATATTATTTAACTTGCGAGCTCTCCACCAAATTTTAATCTCAGTTTATTTATGAAGGATTATGAGATTTTGCCCTAAACTTTAGTTTATATATGTCTAAAAAACTATTAACTTTATTGTTCGCATAATCTCATTTGTCCACATGAAGTAATAGGTGTAATAACTATTATTAAGCTTGCAAGTTCATAAAATATCAATTTACTAGCACACCGAATTTGTAATATATCATAATTAATAATATATCTCTACCAAAATGATATTAATTAAATAATAATATAAATATCATTTAATTATTTATTTAACCATTAAATAAATATGATTAATCTAATTAATCCTAATTTGTCCAATAAATAATTAATGTTATCCAATAATATTTAATTATTTAATTCATAATTATAATATCAAATATTATTTATTATCAAGTGTTCAACGAGTACACTTCCTATTATAGAACTCTCTATGTTCTGATACTTTCGTCATATGACCCTACTCATATGTACACAAATCGGCCACCTCTGAATTACGAAGAACACGAACGACCTTTACAAACAATTCTTTATAACTTATCAGAACACCATTTCTGATGTATAAACGATCAATCCTCGGTGATCGGCTTTGGCCGAAGTCTTCATAATCGCGACTCAAAATGATGGATACCTAAACCCCTTAATGGTATGTATTCAGGCCGAAAGATCCTATCTTGGTCCATATTTGATTAATGAATGTATCGGTCCATACCCAACAAACATCCAGTGGTCAGACCATGAAAGGTCTCTGACATACATGCCATATAAGTGTGGAGGATCACATACAAAATCAATGTTATCATATAGTTAGAGGATTAGATATGCTACTCGATTCGAGGAGATTCCTATTGATGGTGGCATGCACTACCAACTAGTAGGAATCATCCAGTGAGTCATTCATTATTCGCTCCAATGAATATCCACATGTCTATACGAGCTGACGTCCCTCATGGTCCATTGAGTCTGACCATTAGAACTTCAATCCAATATACGACAAGTGTTAGTCTTCTAGGTTATAGGAATTCAACCATGTTCTAAAACCAACGACTAGGAATATATCTTTAAAGAATAGTTTACAATAGCGATACTATACCAACAACGGACCACACCCAATTTCCAGTATCACTACATGACTATTCTAAGGTCAATACTATAATCAATATATATATATATATATATATATATATATATATATATCTAATAATATATATTTCATCCAGCATGTTTTGAGAGAAAATAACACAATAATAATTACCATTAATAAAGTATTGAAATAAAAACACAGTTATATTATTATTATCTAATAATAAAATATCCTACAATATATTTTTCGGATTGGCATTTGAAGTAACAACTCCAACAAGAATAACAACGATTAAAATATAAAATAACTAGGCAATGCAATAACATACAGAAAACAGTAAGCGCGACCAGATATATATATCTTTGGCCAGATGTGTGTGCATGTCTGGCCGAAAATGGTGTACGTCCGGTCGGAGATACTGTATTAATAACAGAAACTCCAAAACGCAGAACTATTGAGAAGAGGTGCACTCAGGTCGTACTTTTTACTGTAGTTTTGCTCAGAAGAAAGCCTCTGGATGCTGGATCATTGCTTGATTGAATATTAGAAAGAGGGAAACTCCAAAATTTTATTGGTTCTCTCACAATTTTATCTCTCTCTCTCTCTTTATTTCTAAAGAATTTCATCAAGTAATTTATAGGGTCATTTTTCAGGTAATTTCCAACCAGCCTGTTACGAGGAAACCATTTTTTTATAGTGAAACGATTGGGTCTCAGGATGGAGGGAGAGAGAAAATCCCATCCCTTCCTCCAGTATGCTCGTATGATTTCCAATCAAAAAATCATACACAACTCGATCTATATATAGCCGGATTTATATTTTGGAACATACCTCCAGCCAAACGTAATTAAGCATGTGATTCCAGCTATTTGAATTTTGCACGTGTGCTGATAGCTCGATGCATGTCCGGCCAGCTGTTAAATTTGAATTGTATGTCTGGCCGAACATAATCATGTTCCTTAACTTCAGTAACTGAAAAACTGCTCGTTCAATGACAATTGTGTTATGTCCGGCTGAATTTAGAGTTTTCTGGAACTATCCGACCAAATTTACTGGATAGAGAGATTGTAGGCCGGACATAGATAATGTCCAGATGGTTTTTGGCTATATTCCATGGAGTTATTTTCATTCATGACATTCATCCTTGCATTTTTTCAAGCTTTCAAAGGTTATCCCCTTAAGAGATTCATCATCGGGCTATACATAAAAAAGAGTAGTGTCTACAGTTTGATAGTGCGACCACATATGACGCACAATCGTCACACTATTGCATAACACAAATAGTTGTGCAACGCTTGTGTCATATTTTTTTCGCACTATACTTAGAACAGTATGACAGTCAGTGCGACAAAGAGAATAGATCTATAGTAGTATGATAGTTTTTATCACAATGACTATCATACTGTGTTATAGAATGACAATTGTGCGATAATAAATGTCGTAGTGTTTGTCGCACTGTGCGCCAACACATGTCGCAGTGCGACAAATAAAGCGACATATATCATCGCACGCACTAATAAACAGTACGAACAAGTATGTGACCATCAGTGCGACAATATATTGTCGCGACAATATATTGTCGCGCTGGTTTAGATTTGTGACAGCTTGTGTCACACAGATAGGCAGTTTTTTCAATTTTTGACTTATATGATGTATATTACTGATTTTTTAGATATGCGACACACCCATAGACTTTGGCTATACTACTAGAAGATCGTTTCTGATGTTGGGTAACAAACATGATGAAAATAATAAGAGTTTTGATATCCTAAGGAGTAATTTGATCGAGACGCAACTACAAATCTTCAAAGAATTGATTTTCAAATATTTTCTCGATATGGATTTGGAGTTTAACGAAATGATAATGCACAATGTGCTAATCAATAGAGTTATCTAATCCAAAGATGATGAATAAAACCAAATATGATTTTATATTGGAGATGAGTTCACTCGGTTTTTGATCTATGAGTGGGCTTTAGTAATTGTCCTTTAGTGTGGTGTTGATTCTGGAAGTGTGTATAAGACTTACAACATGTGATCAATATTTCCCTCGTTGGTCTTGAGCCAAGTTACGAGATATGGAAGTGATGATGGAGCAGTTGGACTTCTCATTAATACCTGATGAAGATACATTGATGATATCTTTATACTATTTTGCCGATAGGGTATTGATGGCTTGGCCGGAGGCTAAGCTAGCTAATTATGGCATGATAAAGTTGATGGAAGATAAGGATCTATTTTAAGTTGTCAATGTGGAAGACAGTCTTGGAATGTTATATATGCTGAGTGCAAGTGAGGATTAGAGGGTAAAGAGGAAAAGTTCAAAAGAGAGCATGTGGAGAATCCAAGACACTTAGAGTAAAAGTACAATATGAATGAATTTGTTTATGATTTTCATACATGAGCAATTAGAGGGGTTTCAGATCAATATGCCTAAAAAAGAAGAGAATTCCACACATTCCTCTAATATTGAAGTGGAAACTTCAGGGAAATCCCTCGGATGCTCAGTTAGACGTTTTGTTCCAACAAACGAATGATGTCGTGAGTATTATTCATAAAATTAACTTTATATTAATTAATTTATCAGTTATATATTGTAAATAATTTTTTATGTTTTAATTCCAGTTGAAGGTTAAACAAATCTTGATGCCGAGATCTACTGAGAAAAATCTACCCTCTTGGCAATCTGTCAGGCATATTTTATGGAATACACCAAGGTGGATCAAAGAGGTAAGTACTTTTAAATTCTTTACTTAAGTTCTATAATTACATTTAGTCTAATTATGATTGTAATTGTTGACATTATAAACAACATATGAAAGATCTTAGAGGATATATTAATTAAGTGATGGTTGAGGATCAAGCATTAGTCATGGACACCCTAATCGAAGAGATATTTGAGAGGTGCTATGAGTGAGGCATACCTTATACCACATAATATTTCCAATCAAATCCCTATGCATGACGAGCATAATATTCCTTATCTGTCCCCACACGATGCAAAAATATTCATCATCAGTCCCCATATTTCCAATAATTCACTCAACATTAGCAATTCACTCCCCATCGTTAACACAGTAGAAGCAGTTCATTCTTCACCATCAAACACAACATGAGTACTTCAGTCAACCTCATCAAACAGTACACGAGTAGTTTGATCATAGAGAGGTGCTACGCAGACTAGGACTGCTTGTAGTTGATATTGAAGTGCAAAATAAAGAATTCTATGAACTCCAGTATATAGTTTTTAATGATTGCAAGCTAAGAGGATGGAAACTGCGTAATTTGGACAAACGATGTTGCAAAAGGTTGCAACCATGATAGAGGCCATCACATAGTTTGTGGCTTCTACATCTTGGCCATCTTTCGAGGTATATATTGCAAATGCTAATTTTGTGAGTATTATACAAATGTCATTTTTGACATATTTATAGAACGTGTGTGAAAGAATATGAGATTGTGATGTGACACTATGAAAATGACCGACAACATTTCACATTGTGTGTCGCACAATGCGACATGATATGTGCAACAGAACTTAATCTATGAAACATGATTGTGTGCTGTGTGACAATTTCTATGCGACAAACTAAATGCCATCACACATCATCTATCACACAACACACATTATTATCGCACACTTTCATAGTCAATATATTTATGCCACGATTGTGCGATTGTTTGTCGCTTAGAAAACACTTTGTCATACAGTTTAACAGTATTCTGAATAGAGTATAACATGTGTTTTTGTTTAGGATCCTCATATGGCATCACTCTCGACTGGCTTCGGTTATTTTCAACATGGTTCACAAATTATTCAAAATGTGACCAACCAGCCTGAAGCCGTAAGCATGTTTAGATGGCCCTTAAAGAAGTCTTTGTTGCTCTCAAGTCCATTGAAATATGTCAATATGTCGATCGTATTTGTGAATTTCGAGAGTTGGTATAAGTGGAATTAGAGATTACTGGCACCAAATACGATCGAGTATTTTATAATTCATTGATGGGCTTTGGTGGAGAAAGACTGCTCGTTGATGATGTGAGTTATATTTTAAAATTTATATATTTTTATTTCTTTTGGAATTGCTGATTTTTAATTAAATTTATATATTTACGATTACAGTAAATCAATTCATATTTACGATTGATCAGTGAGTAGCATCATAAAATTATGTAAATAAATTAAGGAGCTGTGATTATGGATACATGGTTTTAGGTAAGTGTCATGGAATTTTTTTTTAGATTTCTGTGGTTGCCGATGATAGTTGATGTCAATTTTGATTGTAGATTTTTTACATATCAAACTTGAAACGAATGTGGATGTGACATTAACAAGATTTTATTCAACAATAACTTCCTTGCATATTATCATACTAGTCTAGTGTCATCAAGGTCTTGGACGATGATAGACTCTATAAGTACAATGTTATTTTAATAATGCTACAAGTTCAAATATTTATATTAATTTTTTTATTTATACAAATACTATATAGGTATATTTGTTGGTCAACATTAAAGGTGAGCACTAGGTCATGGTAGAAGTCAATCTGAATACAAGTCAAATCAGGATTTTCGATTCATATCTAAATGTGTATTCCAACAAAGAAATTTATATGGAAGTCCAACTATTGAAGAAGATTCTCCCAGTTTGGTTAGTTCAAAATTGCTTCTACACTGTCCGGCTCGAAATAGATAGCATTAGAAGCAAGAACATGACGCGGATTGCTGAAGCATCCCACAATAAATGACCGAAAAAAGTGATTGTATATTTATGGTAATTTTTATTTTATATAGGGTGTATAATCAATTATCTCAATTTGATTTGGGACACATGGAATATTTTAGGAAGAAATTTTTTTTTGAATTACTTAGTGGCCAGATATTATAATATCTGAATTTTTGAACATATGTAAAATTTACTTTATATAGTGATTGTTTTGATTTGTATGATTCATTGTTTGTGATTATGTCCTCCAGATTCGTTTTGTGATTATGTAAGAACCGTCGTTTAGTCCAACAATCATCCCTTAGTCCAAAAATTATCGTATGGTAACATATTGTCATATTGTTTCACAGAATACATGTTTTTAGAAAACATATGCTTTTAAGAAAATTCGAATATTTCTTACAAATAAACAGAAATGCTTATATATTATTATGTGAAGAAATAATAGGATTGGTACAATTCCTTCGGTTATGACCGCATTCATTGCAACGTGAACAATGTTGGATTCGCACTTCCTCGCCTATAGAAGGTATTTGCTGTGTTTTATGACGACCGGACACATTAGTGTATTTCGGTGGCAATACTTTTTATGTGCGAATATCCTCTGAAAATTTTCAATTATCTGATTCTCTAACTAGATAAATAGAATATGAATATGTTGTAACCAATGTGTCCATTTTGTAAAAATCAGAATAAATGGCAACATAATCTACACGCTGGACTTGTCATGAGGTAATGACGTGGCAACAAACTAGTCGATATGTTTGGATTATTTTACAATTACAATTTTTTTTTCTTAAGTTGACAATTCCATCTTTCATTTGTCCACCAGAAACTTGAATTTCATGGTTAGATATAGGAAACACACGCATTCCATCAACTTTCTTTCTCCTATCATCAACAATGTTTTGGGCCCATGTTGTCAATTCAGTTGTCATCGCTTCTGCAACGATCTTCCTCTCATAAAACCATTTAAGTATTGTATGTCTAAAGAATTCAACTACATGAGTAATCAGAAATTTACGTGCTTCTTTCATCATAGCATTACAACTCTCTGTGATATTGGTGGTAAGTATAATATATCTTCTACCATCAAAATGAGCCCGACTCCAATTTGATACACCAACATCCTCTTTTAAGTATTTATCAGCACTTGAGTAGATTGTCCATAACCCACACATATGCTCATCAAACACAATCGGATCATATAATTTCACAGTTATTATAAATGTTGACTTAAATTTAGGGGTGTTCATAGGTTCGGGACTCGACCCGACCCGGTCGGGTTTATATATTTTTAAAGATGATTTCAGGTCAATTTGAACCCAACCCAAAATTTTGGGTCGGGTTACAGGTTTATGTCTGAAGGGTCGGGTCTGACTCGACCCGACCCGATGAAATGAAAAAGAAAAAAATTTCAGATTGTAAAAATTGACAATTGAACCTGTGACCACTTACAGATTAATCAAATACTTTGTCATTTCAGCTACACACTTATCTAGTCAAATTTCTATCATTAAAACTCTATATATTATATTTACTTCATATTATGTAGATTGCAAAACTTGAGAATCAAACCTGTGACCACTTATAAATTAATCAAATACTTTGACATTTCAGCTACACATTTACCTTGTCAAATTTGTATCATTAAAACTCTATATATTATATTTACTGTATATTATGTTGACCCGATCCAACCCGTAATTTTTTGACCTAACCCGTTGTGATCTGACCCGCGCGGGTCACCTATTCAAATTTCGGGTTTCGGGTCGGAAGACCCGAATTATCTGACCCGATTGGGTCATAAAAAAATACGAAAAACCCGACCCGCCTCGTCCCATGAACACCCCTACCTAAATTTATCCCATTCTCTAGTGGTCATCTTGAAATTTTTCTTTATATTACCTTGGACATGGTAAAAACAAATGTCATGTGTTACATTAGAAAATACCTTATAAACAGCTTTCTGAATAGACTTACATCGATCAGAAATGAATACCAATTGCGGTACTTCCCCAATAAATTCATGCAATTTCCTTGCGAACCATTCCCAAGATGCATCATTTTCGGACTCCACATGATGAAAACCTGCCTGGAACAAGCCAAGCAAACCCTCACGAGATTGAGATTGTTCCCAAGAAAGCCAAGATAGATCGATTGAAACTCTAAACCTCTGAAGAAGAAGAAGTGACAGAAACCTAGAGTGATAATGGGGGTGCCACAAAGGGTTAGCAAACCTTTGAAAAGCCAAAACTAGTGAGAATAAGTTGAAGGTTTCTTAAAGCTCACGAAAATATTATATTTTTATTAAAAATATGTGTTCTTCTAAAACAGAGCCAAAGTTAGTATTTTATAAGGAGGCTTTAAGTAAAACCCTAACCCACAAATTATAAAAATACTAAACTATCCACACGCCAAAATGCGTGTATCCTAAAACTAACCTAAGCTAACCCCACATGCAAACTCATGCATGCTTAACCTAATTCCCAAACATAATAAATCCGAAGCAATACACCAAACATAAATAAAGGGTGGAATTAAAATAAATGTCAAGCCCTAAATAAAACAACAATAACTAACAAATAACTATACTAAATTAGGCATAAGTACATTGATGCTCCATGGCCTTAATAAGGTTCACCATCACAGGTTCGTCCAGCTTCAAGCACATACTCAATGTAGTATAGGCTCATGAATAGTCGGATATAGTCCTCTATATGAATCTATAAATTGCTTTATGAATCTTCTTAGCTCGAAACCTCGTGATTGGACCCTCTGGAACATACACGGTAGTGGTCCGTCCTTGTGCATTTTAGGTTGTATCTTAGTCCTCATCACCACAACCTCAAGTGCAATAGGAAAAATCTGATTATTTCCATCTAAATATGTTGCAACTAACATCATTTTCTTATATTTTCCCTTCAGTTGAGACTCGTCCACAACAATTAACCAACTTATACATTGCAAGACTCACACATGATCCAATAGCCAAAAAGTAGTACATAAATCTATTTTCTGTATCTTCCACAATGTGATAAATAGAACATGGGTTTTTTCTTCTCAAAATATAAAAGTATAGCCGTTGTAATGAATACAAATCTTTTGGGCTTTCTTGAATAAAATTTAGGGAAACTCCACCGGCCTGATATGCTTGTAAATATGTCACAAATACATTATGCTCAATCTGTAAGTCAGCGATTATAGCTTTTGGAAAGTGTGACCGCTTCACATCAGTATACCTTTCTTTAATCATGTAACCAACATCATTACTCGTCTTTGTTTACCGATGATTATGATTATCAACATCATTTTTACATATGTGAAATTTTTTAGCATCACATATATTTACCACCTAAATCGCATTGTTGTTGTTATCTGACGTCTCATTTGAAATCGCCATTTACAATAATTTACTGCAGAACGGGCTTCGAACTGTGTTGTTAACGACCTAGTCACCTTAAATTCAAACTTTAACGTAATAATCATTATGCGTAATTCCCTTTACATCACATTTTTCTCACTAAAAAGCATACCTTGAAAAATTCCAATTGCATTAACATATTCAAAAAAAAAAAATCTGGAACAGACGTGTCCGATGATTAAACTGAAGACATGCACATAAACTGTGTTGGAGTTGGTACTTGGAGCTCTAATCTGAATAATGTATTATACATCATATTTTATTATTTATTAATAAAATAGGTAATGTCATTATGCATATTACATTGATATACAAATATGCTGAGAATGACATCGACTTTAGAATAATCATGTAGTAATACTGGACACTGGGTGGTCCAATATTGGGATAAAATTACTATTATAAACTATTTTTAAAGTAAATATTCATAGTAGTTGGTTTTGAAATATAGTCGATTCCTATAACCTATAAGACTAGCACATGTCTATTGGAATTTGAGTGCCAATGGTTTAACCTGATGTACCATGAGCAATGGAAGCTCGTAGAGACATGTGGGTATTCGTTTGAGCGAATACTGAATGACTCAAAAGTGATTCCTAATAGTTGAAAGTACACACCACCATCAATATGAATCTCATCGAGTCGAGTAGCATATGTGATCATTTGATTATAAAATAGCATTGATTTTGTGTGTGATCCTCCACTCTTTGATGCCATATATGTCAGAGACCTTTCATGGTTGACAACTAGATGTTCGTTGGGTGTGGACCGATGCACTCGTTAATCAAGTGCGTATCAAGATAGGATCTGTCGACCCATATGAGTACCATAAGGGTTTAGGTATCCATATGAGTAAGTCACAATTCTTAAGACTTTGGCCAAAGCCGATAACCTAGGGTTGATCGCATATATCAGAAATGGTATTCTGATTAGTTGTAAAGAATTATAGATATGTCAAAATATGAGATGTGCGCCTCAGAAACTTGACGGTGTATTCTATATTTCCTAAGCACAACTCAGATAGCCTACGACGGAGGGATTGTTAAACATATGTGATGATCTCGACTTGTATAATTCAGAAATATCGTTCGTAATTGATATTAAATTGATTTTAATTTGACTAAGCAAGGATACTGCCTGGTTGGTCGGTTGGTAATTTACCACCTATATGGCTGGTTTATGGACAAATATTGTTACCGCCTCAATGGCTGGTTGGACTTAATTGACTTAATCAGGTTACGGCCTATATGGCTGGTTGGTAATATCACACAAGTTAATATATTATATTAAGGGAGATATCTAAAATAGTAGTGATAAAAGTAGATCATCTAGCCCTAGCATTTTATTTTATTGTGATTTTCTTTATTTAATTTTCAGCATTTAATTTTATGTCTTTTACTTTTAAGTTTTTACTAGCCCTAGTTATGTGTCGTAACTAAGTTAGTTATCTAGGGTTGTGATGAATTCTAATATCACCGGTTTATAAGGGTTATTTTATAGTTTGGGTAATTTAAAGGTTTACTTATTAAGTCTTAAGCTTAATGCATCTTGTTAATTGGCCACTAATAAGATTGATCTGGTAAATCTAAAATAAACTTGACAAAGGAATTTTAGGTTTCAACCTTAGACTTAGTAGCCCACGATCTTCCTTGAGGATAGATAACCCTTTAATAGATTTCCTTACAGGATAGATATATACCTGTCGGGTGGGGGTAGCCATAATTGGAACTTAAACTTAATGAATCCAGGTAATTTGGTTGACATAGACATATGGTTCAATTGGGTTAAACTGGGTATTTGCGTCTGACCATCGACAAAGGCTTTCAAATAATTTCGTGTTCCAGGTTAGTAAACCGATATATTACATAAAAATGAAATAAACACTTCAACTTTAAAATGATATTGGAAGAAATCACAACCCTGGATAGTTTTATAAATTTGAATTTTCCTCAACCTACTTTTACGCAATTTTATTTACTTATTTTTAAATTTAAAATCATCACCATTCCCAATCAATCATGGGAATGACATCACATCCTTTGTACAACAAGACTCTGAAACTCTCTACGAAGCTTGGGAAAGGTACAAAGATTTTCTCCAGAAATGTCCTCACCATGAGATTCCAAAATGGCTTCAAGTCCAAACTGTCTATAATGGACTTTCTGGACTGATGAGAACCACAATCGATGCTGCTGCTGGATGAGCTTTAATGGCAAAAGGAGAAGATCAAACATGTGACCTAATCGAAGAAATGGCTAACAACAATTCCTTGTGGCCGACAGAAAGGAGCATGATCCAAAGAATTGCAGGAATTTATGAAGTTGGAGCCAATACAGCAGTCAACGCCAAGATGGATCAGATATGAAAATTCATGGAGACTCTTACCACTGGATCCACAAGTTCACCATATGGATGAGCACCAGAACCAAACCAACTTGAAGAGATGGTGAATTATGTCAACAATTTCAACAGACAGAGGAACAATCCATATTCCAACACTTACAACCCAGGGTGGAGGAATCATCCCAATTTTTCATGGGGCAACAATTCAGGGCAAAAGAACAATCCACCACATGGATTCCAACAGCATAACTATCCACCACCAGGATTTCAACAACAGAACAAAGGCCAGGAACATGAAAAAGAACCAGAAATGAAAGAATGGATTGCAGAGATGTTCAAAAAGCAACAAGCAGCATATGATGTTATGTTTCAAAGCCAATCTGCTTCTATCAAAGCACTGGAGAATCAAATTGGACAACTGGCCAATGCTTAGAGTTACAGACCGCCAGGAAATCTTCCCAGCAACACAGAACCAAATCCAAGGAACCGAGGGAATGAGCAATGTCAAGCCATTACCTTGAAAAGTGGTACTAAAATCAACAAAGATGTTGGAATCAAGGCAACAATTGAAGACCTTCCAAAAGATGCAGTTCCACATATAGAGGAAAAAGAAGCAAAGGAAAAAGAAAAAGATCAGATCATTCCACCTCCACCTTTTCCTCAGCGTCTTCAGAAAAACAAACTGGACAAGCAGTTTGCTCAATTCCTGGAGGTGTTCAAAAAGTTGCACATCAACATTCCATTTGTAGAGGCTTTGGAAGAAATGCCCAGCTATGTAAAATTCATGAAATACATTCTTTCACGAAAACGGAGATTGGGAGATTACGAGACAGTAGCATTGACGGAAGAATGCAGTGCCATCATTCAAAGGAAACTTCCCCCAAAGTTGAAAGATCCTGGCAGTTTCACAGTCCCATGCACCATTGGAGAACATTATATCGGTAAGGCTTTATGTGATTTAGGTGCAAGTGTTAATTTAATGCATTTTCTATTTACAGGAAACTGCAAATTGGAGAAGCAATGCCTACCTTAGTCTCACTATAACTTGTTGATCGAACGCTCACATTTCCGACAGGAGTCGTTGAAGATGTCCTGGTCAAAGTTGACAAACTCATTCTCCCAGCAGATTTCATTATCCTAGACATGGAAGAAGACAAAGATGTGACTATCATCCTTTGGAGACCATTTTTGGCAATAGGTCGAACTGTGATTGATGTACAAAAAGGAGAACTAACCATGAAAGTTCAGGACCAAGAAGTTACCTTCAATGTTTTCAAAGCCATGAAAATCCCAAGTGAAGAAAATGAGGAAGAATGTTTCAGAATTGATGTTGTTGATAACCTCATCCATGATATTGATACAACTCCAACAGATAACTTGAAGCTTGCATCACCAACATGACTGACAGTGAGCTAGATGCTGAAATCCTGGAATGTATCAACTATCTTGAAAAGCTATTCTGTTTCAAGTCAACACCACCAGTTGATGAAGGAGTTTTAAGGGGAAATATCGGTAACGCAGCGGAATCGCGAAAAATCAAAATTTTCCGATTTCAAAACTTTTTCTCGGATCAATTAAATAAACTTATTTATTTAATTATCCAATTATCAAATTCTGAAAAATTACACAAGAAATCAAATTCTTGGTAATTACCGAATTGCCCCAAAACTTTGTTAATTTATCATTTTAGTCCAAAATTATCAAATATAATTTTGAATGATTCTAAATCATTTCTATAATGTTTTTCAACATATCTAATGCATCAAAATCAGATTTCACAAAAATCCCCAATTTTTGAGCCAATGCCGTGAGCCACCCAAAATTTTAAAGTAATTACATTTTGGTCCATTTGTGCAAAACATGCCAAGATCAAATCCAATCAACCCAAAAATTTACATGCATCATACTCATACCATAAACCATCACATATATGAAAATCCCCAAATTTGGAGTAGGTTATGAACCCTAATTTTTCAATTTCATCAAATTGTCCAATTTCACCAAATTTACAAAATCCAACACTTTAATCCATTCAATACTTCACCAATCTAGCCTCACCGCTTTGAAACAACTCCAGAACAATTCTAGGTCACCAAGGAGTGGCTTCCAAACTCTAGAATGGCAACTTGATTTTCCAAAAATCAAAAGTAAAGCTTTGAAACCATTTCAAGCTTACTTACATGCATCAATCTTTCATCAAAGTTCACAACCAAAATAAACACAAAATATAAGAAGAGAGACAACACCAAAGCAACACAAAATGATGCTAAGCATGTTAGAAATAATTTTCATGTTGAAGACTTTGAAGAAAAACTTACAAAAACATGATTTTTCCAAGCTTTCTTCTTTAGGCCTCCAAGCTTTTCTCTCATCTTCTTTTATGTTTTTTTTTTGGTATCTAATGAACTTCTCTAACCCTAAAATATGAAACAAAACAAAATATATACTCACAAATTTAAGCCTTGGCCGAAATTGGTAAGTAATAATATCTAGATATTATATTTTTGTTTCATTTAAAATCAACTTGTTAACTTGCAAATTTAATCATCAAACCATTCAATGAATAAAGTAAGTCAACAATTGAAACTCAAAAATATAACAATTATATTTATATTAGGGTCTTGGCCGAATTTGCTAATAAATAAAGGAAAATGATATTTCAATTTTAAACAATTTAAAACAAATATCTAAAGAGGTCAAAACCATTTTGACAACCTTTTCCTTTAAGTATAAATTCAACAATAAACACTTATAATAATTTCCTAACTTTATCATTTGGTAAGATATTCATATTTTAATTATATTAATTAGTTAACAATTAATTAATTAATTAATTAATCAAATACAAATATCTCAATATATGTATTATATTTACTTTAAATATCTCAAATACATATATAAATGATATATGTCAAATACCTTTATTTGAAAATTTATTAATGTGTATTTAATAATATCATATATTAAATACAAATACAAATTAATTAGGAAATGACGGTTCGGCCCGTTTGCATGTATTTTTTGTTTAACGTTTAAACGATATATAAATAATCAACATTATTCATAAAAGTCGCCCTAGTGCTATACGAGTATGTTTCATTAGTGAGACTCTCTAGATTCGGGTATATCCGTTACAAAATCCAATTTCGTGTCCATAATTTACCCACCCGTAAATTATGACGATCACAGATAAACTAGCTGAATCATACAGGTCGAGGTCATTACATACGTATAATCCCTCCGTCACAGGTATCCGGATAATCCCAGAGATATAGATGTAAACGTAAAATCTCTATAGGTATTATCCCGTCGACGTTTCTATTAGCAATCTATAAATAACATTCGGAACTCACTTCCGAAGTATACTATGGCCATAGATTTAACTGATTGCTAATCACATATGAACTACCTATGCTCTGTACACAGAACTGACGGATCCTATCTTGACACACACAGGATATCCTGAGGATCAGTCCACACCCAACGAACAGGCGGAGGTCTGATGTAAATAGATCGGTGACGTGACTGCCATCTAAGTGTGGAGGATGTCTCATACATCCACAGTGGTATCTCAAGGCGAAGGACCACTATGCTACTCAACCCGAGAAGATTCTTATTGACGTTGGTGTACCATCCATTAAGAATCTTCTGTGAGTCGTTCAGTGTTTATCTATTATAAACACCTACACGTCTATACGAGTCTCCCTATACTCATGGTTCATTGGGATAAACCATCGGACCAAATCTTGATATACGACATGTACTGGTCTCAACGAATTTGACTAACCAACTCGTGTTAGTGAATCTTGACCAGAAAACTATATTTGATAAATACATTTAGCAGTGACATTTCCCAATGTCAATTACAAACTACCTTTGTAACTGTGTACTGCAATATATATATCGGTCCTTTGTCTAATATATACATATCACTAAACCATATTTAGTTTCAATCTAAACGTAATCAGATCGAATACGTATATAAAAACAAGAGGTGCCAACCATAAATAAGTAATATTATGGAAAATGGGATGTTCGTATTCATGAATCAGACATAAATACGGTCCGGATTGGCGCTCTGAGCACCAACCCCAACAATTTCTCCCACTTGCTCTAGTGCCAATCCACGGTATCATATACACATCTCAATGTGTATCGTATACGCATGGCCCTCAAAAGCTCACCCAGCACTTAAGAGGTAGGCAACAATAAGTAGGTCCGCTATAACATATTGAGTTTCTCAAACAAACTCCATCGTTCCCATAGCCATCATCATTCATATTTTATAGAATCTAAATTATACATTAATATAACTCTGATGCTACATCAGTATTGTGCACAGCTACTGAGTTGTCCAAGTGTTTAGGGATCAAATCCAAAATACTATGCGGACAACCGCAAGCACAACACCAATATAAAACTTCTAATTTATAAGGTCACTATGCAACTTCATAAGTCAATACTTCATAAGTTGCATCTAATTCCACTGAATAGTAGAATCCTTCGTGACACTCCCACTGCATCTTTTGTGACTCTTTATGACGTAGACTGTCTAGCGTCATAATTAGTCTCAAAACTAATATGACCCTAATGGTTGCAGATTGTATTCTCCATGAATTAGAAACTCGTTCTTAATATCTCAAAGATCACAAAGAATGTGTTTCAAGATCCAGCATATGGTATCTTTAATCGAACATAAGAAAGTATTCATTATGTCATCATCAAATGATACATAAGATTGATTAGACATTCTAATCAATATTTCTTTCGAAAAAGGAATCATCATTTATGAAAGATGAATACTATATACAAGACACACATTAACTGTCAAACAGTTATACTAACTGTCATACAGATAGCCTTGTTGTGTCTTTTATTAGATCATATCTAATGCACGACTAATAGGAGTATCTCACAAGTCTCTTAGTTTTATATCTTATATAAAACTTTATATCAAACATAACAGAGACTACTCCCACTGCTTTCACGGAGTAAAGAAGACTTAGGTAAACCTTTTACCTTACAAACATCTCATTATTACTATAATAATGATAATGTTGTTAGGATATATAACACTAGAAAGTAATTTGTACGCTCCCACTAACCCTTCAATCACATATGTATTCTCTATACTTTGACAAGATAAGACAATCTGACTGATATCAAAAATAGAGAACACGAATTTCTGGAAGACTTATCCGAGTCTATAATATGCTCTATAAGCTAGCACACTAAACTGCGATCTCAGCAGAACACAAACTCTATGGCCATTCCAGAATGAACTCTTCAAACAAAGAAATCACAACTGATCTCTTATCTGAATAAGTCATTCAAAAAACGCCATTTTGCATTCTTTAGCTAAAATGTACAGTTTAATATCAACATTAACCAATATATCTTTAATTGTTCAATTAGTGTGACTAGAGACAAGTTTTCTCATAATCTACAATAGATTGCTTAGTATAACTTTTCTCACTGTCATACTATAAAGTTCAAACCTTTAATAAGCTCACACTGCTTTTGATGCGCAAATAATTAGCACAAATCATGAACTAATTCATAATTAAAGCTTGATCAAGTTCAAAAACTCGATCGTAGTAGGCTATGAACAATCTTAGATCTATGGTTCAATGGTGAACTTCCAGAATCGATATCAAATATCGCTTCCATTATCAGTTATAGGATAATTTTCTTCGGTAAGAAAACAACAGAACCATTAAGTATCAAATACTCGTTAATGATTCTGATATCCTATTAGACTTATATAGAAGATGTATAAGGGTTGTTTCATCTTATTAATCACGTAGTTCCAATTATAGTTTATCATTCTCACATTTGACTTCAATAAGTCAAGTCTTTTCTACAATAGTTAACATCACCAAGTAATAAAATAATTTTATTACTTATGATCGTTGGAAAGATATTCTATCAAATAGAATACAATATTCTATAAAATAGAATAAATGATAAACTTTTACTTATACCTCCGAGATGTAAGTAATTTCCATTATATAACTATTATATAAAAGAAATTTTCAAATCTCAAACTTTTCAAGATTCAGATTTTCAATCTATACATATCGTATATGTAACTGTAGAAATTAATGGAACGTAAATTAAAAAGATGAACTAGTATTACTGGAGCATATCCCCAAGAGTATTGAAACTAATTAGGTAACATTCAATATCAAACGAATCAAATCATATAAGATTCGACTGCTCCCACTACTCAATTCCATCAAGATGGAATCATGGAAGAATAATATTGAATATGAATCATATTCACTGAATAACCTTAGAACTAATTGCTTTAAATTCATATGTTTGATCGTATCAAAGATCTTTGAACAATTCAAAGACTTGTTATGAATTTTAAGGGTCACGTTTTCAAAATTTCAGATTGAATATATTTGAACTAGTCAAATATGTTCAATCTGCGTTTCAGTAGAACAGATTGAAAGTTCTTGATCATTTCAAGACGTTCAATATGTGTTCCTTCTGAAACACGTAACAAAGTTATGACAATTCATCAACTAAGTTACGAAAAAGAAAACTACCTTAAGCAATTACAATTCATTAAACTACATACATCTAATGTATCAGTTTAATAAATCTGGTGGTCCAATGACAAATCATTGGTTAAACGAGATTTTAATCACCTTCTCGAATACAATATTCTTTAAATGGATAAGGATATGTGGTGTGATCTCGTATCAAACCATCCTTTACCATACGGAATAAGCATCCAATGCTCAAGTGATAAAATCTCATAAAGCACCGTTCTAAATTATTTACTTTACCGAATAATTTTTCTTAATGTTTATCTCTATGTCAATGACACTACTAGTTATATTTAAAATATATAACAATTGTTTATAAAGAACAAGAAACTATCCAATAGTCGCAAGTTCCGATATCAAATATCAAAACAATCATTAACTAACATTTTAAATAACTAGACGGGAGATCTGGCATCCAATACTTATAGTTGTAGTATTGTGAAAATCGATATTTTCTATACACAACTATACGTATCTCCTTTCTTTTGCTTTACTATTTGCCTTCAACTTATTCACAACAATTGCAAATAATTGATTAGCAAATTGTGTCAGACACATTGCCTCTAAAGGTCATTAAAGCTAAGAAACGTCATTACTAGATAAACAAATACCTAATAGGGCTTTCTTAATGCCAGTCAAGAATCTCGAGACATGAACTAATTCAAGTCAATTCTTACTGCATAAGAAACTATTCTCTCTAAAGTATTATATCCTAAAAGGGATATTTATCTAGATTATCTGTCATGACTTAGAAACTAAGTCATTAACCATCTTGATTTTTGAAGAAAATCGGAACAACAGTTCCCGATGGCTTAGACCAATATAATAATATCCTAGTCTAATAATATCTAGAACCTATTCTAGAATAACTGAAACCAAGAGACAAGTCAGATAACATATCAAAATATGTTTGCAGTAAATAAAAGTTCAATTCTATATAAACAATAGAATAAGGAAACAAACAAGCGGCAATTTCCATAATAATACACACTGCCTAAGTTATGGAATATTTTAAACTTAGCAGTGCCTCCCACTATTTTACGTAATTCTGTAATCCCCAACCGAAAAATGAGAATTCAGTAATTAAATCGAATTCCATAATGGGAAGAGGACCCCATGAATATATTTCGACTCACAGCAGAGGCACGGTCTCGCATATGTATATTCACATGTAGACAACTCATTGTCAATCACTCACTAGTGACTCCTGGGTTTCCGGTCCTGGTCGTTTCTCGTTGTCGCTGCTAAGGCAGGCCCACAAGGAGACGTACCAATGATGAAATCAAGCTACTTGCGTAACCCTGACAGCTAGGGCACGTTCAGGATTCCGCTTTCACTTGAATTTATCTAGTATCTGATATACATCCGGCATAAATAAATTTCTATCGGCTACACCCTCACAGCAGAGGCACGGTCTCGGATGTAGTCACGGAAAAATATTTATAAATCGTATTGACAAAACGACCAAGAAACAAGTATTCCAAATACCAGTTACTTTAAAACCTTATTAAGCGGGGATATTCCATAAAGTGTCATACACTTTAAATTAATCAAATTAAATGAAAGCATGCATGTATCAAGTAAAGATAAGAACAAACATTAGATTTTAAAGGGCTAATCATTTTAGGGTGTCCAGAATCAGACTCGCTCTAATATCATTTTGAATGAGTTTTAAAGGGAAATATCGGTAACGCAGCGGAATCGCGGAAAATCAAAATTTTCCGATTTCAAAACTTTTTCTCGGATCAATTAAATAAACTTATTTATTTAATTATCCAATTATCAAATTCTGAAAAATTACACAAGAAATCAAATTTCTTGGTAATTACTGAATTGCCCCAAAACTTTGTTAATTTATCAATTTATTCCAAAATTATCAAATATAATTTTGAATGATTCTAAATCATTTCTAAAATATTTTTCAACACATCTAATGCATCAAAATCAGATTTCACACAAATCCCCAATTTTTGAGCCAATGTCATGAGGCACCGAAAATTTTCAGTAATTGCATTTTGGTCTCTTTTGTTCAAAACATGCCAAGATCAAATCCAATCAACCCAAAAATTTACATGCATCATATTCATACCATAATACATCACATATATGAAAATCCCAAAAAAAAGTGTAGGTTATGAACCCTAATTTTTCAATTTCATCATATTGTCCAATTTCACCAAATTTACAAAATCCAACACTTTAATCCATTCTATACTTCACCAATCTAGCCTCACCACTTTGAAACAACTCTAGAAAAATTCTAGGTCACCAAGGAGTGGCTTACCAACTGTAGAATGGCAACTTGATTTTCCAAAAATCAAAAGTAAAGCTTTGAAACCATTTCAAGCTTACTTACATGCATCAATCTTTCATCAAAGTTCACAACCAAAATAAACACAAACTATAAGAAGAGAGACAACACCAAAGCAACAAAAAATTATGCTAAGCATGTTAGAAATAATTTTCATGTTGAAGACTTTGAAGAAAAACTTACAAAAACATGATTTTTTCAAGCTTTCTTCTTTAGGCCTCCAAGCGTTTCTCTCATCTTCTTTTATGTTTTTTTTTGGGTATCTAATGAACTTATCTAACCCTAAAAGATGAAACAAAACAATATATACTCACAAATTTAAGCCTTGGCCGAAATTGGTAAGTAATAATATCTAGATATTATATTTTTGTTTCATTTAAAATCAACTTGTCAACTTGCAACTTTAATTATCAAACCATTCAATGAATAAAGTAAGTCAACAATTGCAACTAAAAAATATAACAATTATATTTATATTAGGGTCTTGGCCGAATTTGCTAATAAATAATGGAAATTGATATTTCAATTTTAAACAATTTAAAAGAAATATCTAAAGAGGTCAAAACCATTTTGACAACATTTTCCTCTAAGTATAAAGTCAACAATAAACCCTTATAATCATTTCCTAACTTTATCATTTGGTAAGATATTCATATTTTAATTATATTAATTATTTAACAATTAAATAATTAATTAATTAATCAAATACAAATATCTCAAATATATGTATTATATTTACTTTAAATATCTCAAATACATATATAAATGATATACGCCAAATACCTTTATTTGACAATTTATTAATGTGTATTTAATAATATCATATATTAAATACAAATACACATTAATTAGGAAATGACGGTTCGACCCGTTTGCATGTATTTTTCGTTTAACGTTTAAACGATATATAAATAATCAACATTATTCATAAAAGTCGCCCTAGTGCTCTACGAGTATGTTTCATTAGTGAGACTCTCTAGATTCAGGTATATCCGTCACAAAATCCAATTTCGTGTCCATAATTTACCCACCCGTAAATTATGACGATCACAGATAAACTAGCTGAATCATACATGTCGAGGTCATTGCATACGTATAATCCATCCGTCACAGGTATCCGGATAATCCCATAGATATAGATGTAAACGTAAAATCTCTATAGGTATTATCCCATCGACGTTTCTATTAGCAATCTATAAATAACATTCGGAACTCACTTTCGAAGTATAATATGGCCATAGATTTAACTGATTGCTAATCACATATGGACTACCTATGCTCTGTACACAGAACTGACGGATCCTATCTTGACACACACAGGATATCCTGAGGATCAGTCCACACCCAACGAACAGGCGGAGGTCTGATGTAAATAGATCGGTGACGTGACTGCCATCTAACTGTGGAGGATGTCTCATACATCCACAGTGGTATCTCAAGTCGAAGGACCACTATGCTACTCAACCCGAGAATATTCTTAATGACATTGGTGTACCATCCATTAAGAATCTTCGGTGAGTCGTTCAGTGTTTATCTATTATAAACACCTACACGTCTATACGAGTCTCTCTATACTCATGGTTCATTGGGATAAACCAACAGACCAAGTCTCGATATACGACATGTACTGGTCTCAACGGATTTAACTAACCGACCTGTGTTAGTGAATCTTGATCAGAAATTATATTTGATAATATACATTTAGCTGTGACACTTCCCAATGTCAATTACAAACTACCTTTGTAACTGTGTACTGCAATATATATTATCGGGCCTTTGTCTAATATATACATATCACTAAACCATATTTAGTTTCAATCTAATCGTAATCAGATCGAATACGTATTTAAAAACAAGAGGTGCAACCATAAATAAGTAATATTATGGAAAATGGGATGTTCGTATTCATGAATCAGAAATAATTACGGTCCGGATTGGCGCTCTGAGCACCAACCCCAACAGTTGAAAATTTGGAACTGCCAAAGAAAGATCGAATCAATCCTTTGATTGAAGAACCACCACAGCTAGAGCTGAAGTTACTTCCGAGCCATCTCAGGTATGCATTTCTTGGAAACTATTCTGAATTACCTGTTATTATTTCTTCTTCACTAACATTGGAGCAGTAAGAAAAATTGTTAAAATTGGCTAGACTATAGCAGACATTCGAGGCATTAGTCCATCATTTTGCATGCACAAGATTCTGATGAAAGATGAGTACAAACCCACAGTGGAGCATCAACGGAGACTCAATCCAATTATGAAGGAGGTTGTGAAGAAAGAAATCATCAAATGGTTGGATGCGGGCATCATATACCCCATCTCAAACAACACTTGGGTGAGTCCTATGCAATGTGTACCAAAGAAAGGATGAATTACTATTGTTACCAATAAAAAGAACGAGCTGATTCCAACAAGAACAATGACTGGATGGAGAGTATGCATGGACTACCGGAAGCTGAACAAAGCCACAAGGAAAGACCATTTTCCGCTACCATTCATAGACCAGATGTTAGACAGACTGACGGGACATGAGATTTATTACTTTCTGGACGGATATTCAGTATACAATCAGATTGACATCGCCCCAGAAGATCAGGAGAAAACCACATTTACATGTCCCTATGGTACTTTTGCTTTCCGCAAAATGCCATTTGGATTATGTAATGCTCCCGCCACATTTCAGCGTTGCATGATGGCCATCTTCTCAGACATGCTGGAGAAGAGTATAGAAGTTTTTATGGATGACTTCTCTGTGTTTGGAGAATCTTTTGACCACTGTTTGCAAAATCTGGAACAAGTACTACAAAGATGGGAAAATACCAACCTCGTACTCAACTGGGAGAAATGCCACTTCATGGTGCTGGAAGGCATTGTTCTCGGACACCGGATCTCACAAAAGGGAATCGAGATAGATAAAGAAAAGATTGAAATAATTGAAAAACTACCTCCGCCGACATCAGTCAAAGGGATTCGGAGCTTTCTCGGACATGCAAGTTTTTACAGGAGATTTATCAAAGACTTTTCCAAAATTGCAAAACCTCTTTGCAATCTTCTGGAGAAGAATGTGCCTTTCAACTTCACCAAAGAATGTCATAAAGCTGTTGAAATCTTGAAACAAAAGCTGATTTCTGCTCCCATCATTGTAGCACCAATGCTAGTGATTTTACTGTAGGTACAGTTTTGGGATAACACAAAGCAAAGATTTTCCACATAAATGAAGCTCAACTCAACTACACAACCACTGAAAAAGAGTTGCTGCAGTTGTGTACGCTTTTGAAAAATTCCTCTCATATCCACTGGGTCCCAAAGTAATAGTCTACACAGATCATTCATCAATCAAATACTTGAACACGAAGAAAGATGCCAAACCCAGATTGATCTGTTGGATACTTCTTCTGTAAGAATTTGACGTGGAGATCAGAGACAGGAAAGGGACAGAAAACCAAGTGGCAGATCATCTATCGAGGCTCGAGAATGGAGAAACAGCTGGCAAAGAATTGTCAATCAAAGAAACTTTTCCAGATGAACATCTGTTTGCCATGAAACAGAAGGATGTCCCTTGGTATGCTGACTATGTCAACTTCATTGTATCGGGAAAATGGCCGTTGGAATGGACAACTCAGCAACGAAAGAAGTTCTTCAAGGAAGTCAAGCATTATGTCTGGGATGAGCCGTACCTGTTCAAACGCTGTGCTGATCAATTATTGAGACGGTGTATTCCACAGGAGGAGGTCAACATTGTTTTGCAACACTGTTATTAATCACCATATGTCGGACACTTCAGTGGGAATAAAACTGCAGCCAAAGTCCTACAATAAGGTTTGTTCTGGCCCACTCTTTTTAAAGATGCTTATCTTTTTGCTTTTCAATGTGACAGGTGTTAGAGAACGGGAAATATTTGATGTATGTGGTATTGATTTTATAGGACCCTTTGTTCCATCATTTGGAAACTTGTACATATTGGTTGCAGTAGACTACGTCTCCAAATGGGTCGAAGCAATTGCGCTGCCATCCAATGATTCAAAAGTGGTGATCAAATTCCTTAAAAAGAATATTTTCAATCGGTTCGGAACACCTCGGGTAATTATCAGTGATGGTGGCTCACATTTCTGCAACAGATACTTCGATGCACTCCTATCCAAATATGGAGTTACTCACAAGGTTGCCATTGCTTATCATCCACAGTCAAATGGACAAGTTGAAGTTTCAAACAGGGAAATCAAAAGAGTCCTAGAAAGAACCGTTGGATCAACAAGGAAGGACTGGTCTACAAAACTGGATGACGCATTATGGGTCTATCGAACAGCTTACAAGACACCCATTGGTATGTCCACATATCAAATGGTGTTTGGAAAAACATGTCATCTGCCAATTGAGCTTGAGCACAAGGCGTACTGGGCACTAAAGAAGTTGAATCTTGATCCACAAGCTGCAGGAGAGAAAAGACTCCACCAACTCAACGAATTGGAGGAATTTCACTTAGAGGCTTATGAGAATGCCAGATTGTACAAATAAAAGACCAAGAAATGGCATGATCGAAAAATAGTGCACAGACAGTTGGAACCAAGGCAGCAAGTGTTGTTGTACAATTCACGGTTGAAACATTGTCCTGGAAAGTTGAAATCAAGGTGGTCAGGTCCATTTGTGAGCACTCAGGTTTTTCCATATGGAGCTGTTGAGTTACTGGATCCCAACACCAACAACACATTCAAGGTTAACAGTCAGCGTGTCAAGCACTACTGGGGAGAATCATTTGAGCGACAAAAAGAAAGTGACATACTTTCAGATCCAGCCTAACGTTCGAGAAGTCACGTCTAGCTGATAACGTTAAACTTAGCGCTCGCAGAGAGGCAACCCATGCAATTTGTGTATATATTGTGATCTGGTGTGTTTTATTTTTGTGTGTTTAATTTTTGCAGGTAAAGTCATTTCACGATGGAAAAAGCTCTCGCAAATCTTCACAAGAAATTTCCTTCTCTCCCTCAAAAATCTCTGATGAAAGTCTACAAAGCTTGCTTGGAACGGATGAGACTACTGATGATCAAAGGTATTCCAACTGATATTCATTGGATTATTGAAGCACGGGTCCGATTGGCAGGTGAGTCTTCTGACTCTTTTATTTCACATCTGCTTGGTTTTGGAAGAAGCACCTATGCAAAGAAACGTAGAGCTAAGCAAATGGGTGTTTGTTACAAATGTGCACGCTGGAATTGCAATACTCGTTGTCGTTCTTTAGGAATGGTGTCTGATAATCGCGAAGACAAAATTAAATTCATTAGGGATGGCTTGAGTAAGGAGTCTTTAGATGATATATCTTCGACTCTTGAGACGCATCCCAGTGGATATGTTCACATAGCCTTTCGCAAATTACATACACAATTTCAAAAAGAAAGACAACAGTTAAGTCTCAGGAATCTGACTCAAAAAGACCCTGTTTGCCAATTTATAAGAAAATTGGATGGGAAGCTTGTCCATGATGCATAGACGTCAATTAAGCCGTAAATATTTGTAGATATTTTATCTCTTTGTCTTTTCCTAATAATTGTGATTTGTTTTGTTGTTTTCTTTTATTTTCTCCGACAAGATCCAAACCTTTTTAACTATCACGATTTATTTTACTGTTAACTAATAATTGTCATTTGGCAAGTACTAGTGCTATTATTTTACTCACCCTTTCAGGTGTTATAAATTCAACTCATCATTGCACTTTTGAAAACATCCAGAGTAAAACATGGAAGCCACTTAAAGAAGACGAGTTGAAAACATCTGTGTGTTTTGCGGTACTAGTGTTGGTGTCAAGCCACAATACGTAGAAGCAGCACAGGAATTGGGTCGAGTCTTAGCTGCAAGGAATATGCACTTATTATATGGCGGAGGTAATCTTTGACTTATGGGGATCGTTTCAAAAGCTATACAGGAGGGAGACAGTCACGTTTTGGGAATCATCCCAAAACCATTGGCAGAAGCAAATCTTATTGGACCATCAAACGGAGAGGAACTGATCGTGCCAGGTATATATGAATGATTGGTAGAAATGATTAATCGTGTTGATGCTTTTATTGCTTTGCCAGGTGGCTTGGGTACATTGGAGGAAATTTTTACAGTGTTATCTTGGACGAACATGAACATACACCAGAAACCGCTTGGACTGTACAACGTTGAAGGATTTTATGATTTTCTTTGTGTATTTCTTGATGATGCCCGGAGAAATGGGTTCGTGACAAAACCTATGAAAGAACTCCTCTTTACTGCCAGAACTGCTCCGGATCTAATTGACCAAATCTTAGCCTATGAACCACAAATTGACCATATCATTTCAAAGATAAATTGGTTCGAGGACGATCGTGGTAAGAGGCGTCGGTGTAGACATTGCATTTTTGCATATCAGCCCGATGATGAGTCTCGTATGGAGACACTATCTCTTTAGTTGTGAAAGCCGCGGGAAACGGACGTTGGAAGGGTAAAGTTGGGAATTAATATTTTGTCAGATTTAACTCGCTTGTTTCGCTCCGGGTTCGCTTGTTGGACCTCTGTTTTAAAACACACCAAACCCATTAAATCACATCCAAAAATAATTAAATTAAATTTAAAACACATCTCACAAATTAAATGATTAAAACCTTTAAAATACATGTCACAAATTAAATTAAATTAAATCTAATTAAATTAAATTTCAAAATTAAATAAATCACTCACCTAATTTAAATAATTTCTTGCCTTAAATAATTAAAATTAAACACACATAAATTAATTGATTTCTTTCCTTTCAAATAAACCTATGCAGAAACCCTAACCATACCCTCTCACTATATAAGCAACAACAAACCAACAAACTGACATGCACTGCCAACAAACACCAAACCCTAAAGCCTTGGAATCCCCACGGCACAAACAAATAAGAGAATAAACCATAATCTTCATCTGGCTCACGGCTTCAATCCCTCTCATCTCCCTCAGCCGCACACTTCAAACAATGAATAAACCATGAGCAGCCTGCCACCCTCACGGCCCCACGCCACACAGCTATACACTTCATTCACCCTTTAAGCCACAAACCACTCAGACTTTCTCTCGGCCACAAACCAAGAGCAACGTGACATGTAAGCCACCAAACGAACAACAACGCAGCCCCTAAATAACCAAAACAGTAGCCTGAAAAATAGCAGCAAAATAGCAGTGAAAAAGAGTAAAAATAGCAGCCCGAACAGCGAAAAGGCGAGGAAAGACGTTGAGTTGGTGAACCAAAAGAGTTGCGGATCATTCACCCTTCCAACGGACGTGTAACGCCCTTTCTTGAGACGACAAAAGAGGTTAGACCTGAGGCCACCCTTTTATTTATTATCTTTCATTTATTTTATTTATTTTAGAAATATTATCGCATGAGAGTCATTTGAGGCATGATGTGATTGTTGGATGAGCGGAATATGTGTTCCATTTTGTGGTATATAGGATGGAAACCCGTACGTAAATTCCGTAGCCGAATCCGAATGGACGGTAGTGCGGTGTGCACTCGGGATACAACGCCACATACCACTTAAGAGACACGTATTTCGTCTCATCCAAACTTGTGTTTGAGCATGTTGTAGTTCATAGGTTATTTATTGGTTATTAAAGCATGATTATGTTGTTAGCATGTTATTTATCTTAAACATGATTTAGTCGATAGAAAGTTATTTCTTTATGCATGATTAGGTTGTTTTCACATTAGGGATTTAATTTATATTTATGCTTAGATTCTTATTTATTTTCTGCATTAGATAATTGAGCATGCTTGTGTGATGATTGTATGTTATTACGTGTTTGCCGCTATGGCAACTTACTTTGAAGTATGCGAACTTAGATATAGGTTCTCATTGTTATTATTATGCATGCAGACTTAGGCGTAGATTACCCTTGAGCATGAATGTTGAGTAGATTCGGTTAGTTTATTGCACAAATCATATCATCACAAGTGACATAAGTAAGAGACCATTCTGAACCCAACGGTTTGAGGTCTTCCCTTGCGAGGGGTGAGTGCAGCCTTAAATCTTTGTCCCGGTTCACACCGGGTGGCGACTCCATGTTATTTCGTACTCCCAACTAGGCCGTGAGTCTAGAACAGCGTCGTCAAGTTCTGTGTCCTACAGTCTAGCGACTCCACTGGGGATAGAGAATCGGCCCCGAAATCATGTCTTGTGATGTGTATAATTTGTGCATTAGTTGACCGTTTCTATAGTGGGTTGAAGGGGTTTAGATAAAGGCATTGTCAATGAGAGCCTTCGTCAGCGAGAGCCTTTGTCCGCACTCTCGTAAACCCACATGTGAACCTTAGTCGTAGAACTAGTAGAAATTATTTTTTTATGTTGATATTTTGGACCGTCGTCATTTGGATCCAGTTGGACCTTTTGTCAAAAGATGTGAACTTGTTGGGCCATTTATACTGGGACGAGTTCGTGTCCTTCGACAGTTGGGCTAAAGGATTCTAAAATATCGGTGGGCTATTTTATGTTTGGGCCTATTATCATTTGAAGTTGTTTAGCCATGTCATCGCAAAGTGTAAACCTGTTGGGCCTTTTCAACTGGGACAAGTTTGCACTGCGCAATAGTATGATTGAATACTTTAAAATGATAATGGGCCAACTAGTGTGAAAATTCTTAAATGGGCTTATATATTACATACATTGCACTTATCTCATGCATCTCATGCATACACGCATCATGTTAACCTCGTGTCTTAAAAGCCATCATAGATATCCGTTGGGTTAGAGATGAAAGAAAATGAAAAAAAAAAGAAAAAAAAAAGAAAAAAAGAAAAAAAGAAAAGAAAAAAATGGGTAGTTTAGTCATTAATAGTTAGACGTAAGTCCGATGATGAAATCGTTTGCTTTAAGATGAAATCTTAGAAACGATAAACTCTTGATGTGCTTTTATCTGATGCTTTGAATTGTTGATCTATGCTAGACTCGTAAGCACTTCACTATAGGTTCTTAGCGGTGAAAAACTGAGTAGTTAGCAAAGTGACTAGTTGAAGAAATTGTGGGTCGGTGAATGACCGTTTGCTTAGATGTCTATCTTGATTTGCTTATGTTATGATGTGTGGTATGGTTGAAAATAAAAGAAAAGTCTCTAAGGAAAAATTTTGAACCACCTATAACCGATAAGCATGAAGCTACCCATGGGCGAGTATTAGGACCACCATGAGGAGAAATGCTACATTAAGGGTAGGTGTGTTGAAAAAAGAGAAAGAAAAAAAAAAAAAAAGAAAAAAAAAAAAAAAAGAAGTTAAAAAAAAAAAAAAAGACAAAAGAGAAAGAAAACCATACCACATTGAGCACAGAAAAGCAACTGCAGGCATAACTGAGACATCTAGGTTGGTTTGACCCATCGATCCCGATTTTTGAAACGAAATCATCGAGTTAGTTTACCTTAGGAATCAAGCTGTAAAAGAACCTTTGCACACACACACTTTGAGTCTGGCTTAGATCAGTTATTCAAAGACTTGGATTTGAGTTGCATCGAATGTTTTGAAGGTTCTCTGGTTTCATTACTGGGCATTCCTTGAGGACGATAATATGTATAACTATTGGGACTATTTCGTAGCTTGTAATATAGTATGATGATATGGAAGGCCCCACCATGTGGTTCATCTTGACCAAGTACAAACAGCAGAGAGCAGAAAGGTAAACCAAGACTGGGGGTGACCAGTCTCCCACATCGCGAATCAGAGACATAACAAGATATTGAGCCATGAGACCAAAGAGAAGGCCGAGCAATCACCTGGAGAACTGGCGGAAAACCTAACCCAACGGGATAGGAAATTCATCCATGCATGCATGCATACATGTAACGCACTTGCATTCTTTTTGTGTTTTGTTTTCTTCGTATTCACAGGTTTCAACGGAGAAAAAAAGAAAGCGGCAAATGCAAGCCAACCAGAAGCAGCAACAGTACAGTGTCATCAGTCTCAGGAATGAATAAGAATCAGTATCAGTCTCAGGAATGAATCAGACTCAGTATCAGTTTGGGGCGAGGCCCACATCACTCTGGGGGTGGGGCCCACATCATTATCAGAATCAGTCTTGTCGGGTATGGCACCCTGGGGGCGAGGCCCACATCATTATCAGTATCAGTGTTGCCAGGTATGGCACTCTGGGGGCGAGGCCCACATTAGTTCAGTATCAGTCTTGCAGGGTATGACACTTTGGGGCCGAGGCCCACATCGTTATCAGAATCAGTCTTGTCGGGTATGGCACTCTGGGGACAAAGCCCACACCTTTATCAAAATTAGTCTTGCCGGGTATGGCACTCTGGGGGCGAGGCCCACATTAGCATCAATAGCAGTTCTGCCGGGTATGACACTCTGGGGGCGAGGCTCACATTAGTTCAGAATCTATCTGGCCGAGTATGGCACTCTGAGGGCGAGGCCCACTTTAGTTCAGTACCAGTTTTGCCGAGAATGGTAATCTGAGAATGGAGTAAGGTCTGAGGATGAACAAAACGAGAATGGTAATCGGAGAAGGGAGCAGTGTTCGATAATGGACAAGTTGAGAATGCCAATCCGAGAATGGAGCTGAGTTCGAGAATGAACAAGCCGAGAATGACGATCTGAGAATGGAGCAGAGTTCGAGAATGAACAAGTCGGGAATGGCACTCCGAGAATGGAAACACAGTTCAAGAATGAACAAGCCAGGAATGACACTCCAAGAATGGAAACACAGTTCGGGAATGAACAAGCCGGGAATGGCACTCCAAGAATGGAAACACAGTTCGGGAATGAACAAGTCGAGAATGGCAATCCGAGAATGGAGCAAGCTTCGGGAATGAATAAGCCGAGAATGGCACTCCGAGAATGGAAACACAGTTTGGGAATGAACAAGCCAGGAGTCTTGCCAGGTATGGCACTCCGGGTACGGAGACATCATTATCAGTTTTGCTGGGTATGGCACTCCGGGTATGGAGACACTTCAGTATTAGTATCAGTTTGGGGCCGAGGCCCAAATCAGTATCAGTATCAACTTGGTCGAGGCCCATATCAGTTTGGGGCGAGTCCCACATCAGTATCGGTTCGGGGGCGAGGCCCATATCAGTATTAGCTTGGGGGTGAGTCCCACAATTCAGTCTCAGTTCTGCCGGGTATGGCACTCCGGGTATGGAGATATACATACAGCGACGCCTGGGGATGAGGTTTAGCACGCCAGGTACGGCACTCCGGGTATGGAGATAGGCAGCGACGCCTTGGGTATGAGGTTAGAGCACGCCAGGTACGGCACTCCGGGTATGGAGATATTACAGCGACGCCTTGGGGATGAGGTTTAGCACGCCAGGTACGGCACTCCGGTATGGAGATATCACAGCGACGCCTTGGATATGAGGTTTAGCACGCCAGGTACGGCTCTCCGGGTATGGAGATATTACAGCGACGCCTTGGGAATGAGGTTTAGCAAGATAGGTACGGCACTCCGGGTATGGAGATACAACATCAGTTCTGTCAGGTATGACACTCCGGGTATGGAGATACAACATCAGTTCTGCCAGGTATGGCACTCCGGGTATGGAGATACATCATCGGTTCTGCCGGTATGGCACTCTGGGTATGGAGACATCAGTATCAGTTTTACCAGGTATGGCACTCCGGGTATGGAGACATCAGCATCAGTTTCAGGGATGAGTCCCAGGGTCGAGGCCTACATCAGCATCAGTATTAGTTTCGGGGATGAGTCCCAGGGTTGATACCCACATCATTAGCAGTTTTGGGGATGCGTCCCAGGGTTGAGGCCCATATCATCATCAGCAGTTTGGGGATGCTTCCCAGGGTTGAGGCCCAATTTATCATCAGCAGTTTGGGTATGTGTCACAGGGTCGAGGGCCCACTGCATCATCGGTTGTAGTTCCGGGTCGAGGTACCCAGGGTCGAGGTGCCCACTACATCATCAGTTCGAGGGCGAGGTCCCTATTGTCAGCGGTGTTGGGTCGAGGTGCCCAGGGTCGAGGTGCCCCCATTGTGGGTTGTAGTTCCGGGTCGAGGTGCCCAGGGTCGAGGTACCCACTACATCATCAGTTCGAGGGTGAGGTCCCTATTGTCAGCGGTGTTGGGTCAAGGTGCCCAGGATCGAGGTGCCCTCGTTGTCGGTTGTAGTTCCGGGTCGAGGTGCCCCCGTTGTCGGTTGTAGTTCCGGGTCGAGGTGCCCAGGGTCGAGGTGCCCACTACATCATCAGTTGGAGGGCGAGGTCCCTATTGTCAGCGGTATTGGGTCGAGGTGCCCCCATTGTCGGTTGTAGTTCCGGGATGCGTCCCAGGGTCGAGGGCCCACTACATCATCAGTTGTACTTCCGGGATGCGTCCCAGGGTCGAGGACCCACTACATCATCAGTTTGAGGGCGAGGCCCACTTTGTCAGCGGTATTGGGTCGAGGTGCCCCCGTTGTCAGTTGTAGTTCTGGGATGCATCCTAGGGTCGAGGGCCCACTGCATCATCAGTTGTAGTTCCGGGATGCGTCCCAAGGTCGAGGAGCCACTACATCATCAAGTTTCAGGGCGAGGCCCACTTTGTCAGTGGTATTGGGTCGAGGTGCCCAGGGTCGAGGTGCCCCCGTTGTCGGTTGTAGTTCCGGGATGCGTCCCAGGGTCGAGGGCCCACTGCATCATCATCACAGTTCACATTCGGTGGTTCAGGAACAAAACCCAGAGGTCGAGGCGCCTCGCCACCATATCTACTACATCATCAAATCAGTTCGAAGCAACAGGCAAGTCAGGTGGCAGCTGGCGAGCCAGGTAAATAAAAATGCATTGCACATACTTTGATAGGATTTTCATTGTCACAAACTGCACAAGTCCCATCAAAGTGGGGGCGACTGTAGAAATTGCATTTTTGCATATCAGCCCGATGATGAGTCTCGTATGGAGACACTATCTATTTAGTTGTGAAAGCCGCGGGAAATGGACGTTGGAAGGGTAAAGTTGGGAATTAATATTTTGTCAGATTTAACTCACTTGTTTCGCTTCGGGTTCGCTTGTTGGACCTCTGTTTTAAAACACACCAAACCCATTAAATCACATCCAAAAATAATTAAATTAAATTTAAAACACATCTCACAAATTAAATAATTAAAACCTTTAAAATACATGTCACAAATTAAATTAAATTAAATCTAATTAAATTAAATTTCAAAATTAAATAAATCACTCACCTAATTTAAATAATTTCTTGCCTTAAATAATTAAAATTAAACACACACATAAATTAATTGATTTCTTTCCTTTCAAATAAACCTATGCAGAAACCCTAACCATACCCTCTCACTATATAAGCAACAACAAACCAACAAACTGACACGCACTGCCAACAAACACCAAACCCTAAAGCCTTGGAATCCCCACGGCACAAACAAATAAGAGAATAAACCATAATCTTCATCTGGCTCACGGCTTCAATCCCTCTCATCTCCCTCAGCCGCACACTTCAAATAATGAATAAACCATGAGCAGCCTGCCACCCTCACGGCCCCACGCCACACAGCTATACACTTCATTCACCCCTTAAGCCACAAACCACTCAGACTTTCTCTCGGCCACAAACCAAGAGCAACGTGACATGTAAGCCACCAAACGAACAACAACGCAGCCCCTATAAGCCATAAAACCCCATCACAAATCGGCGATTCACTCACGCAGACCTGCCACCCTCACGGCCCCACGCCACATAGCCATACATTTTACTCAGCCCTCTCTGAAACACAACTCTCAGCTCTCTCTTCCACCTTTCGTAGCACCGATTCACACATCTCAGACCACTCACAGGCCACGCATGAACAAACAAAGAAAATAACCTTTCACGACCTGGAATAAACCCTCACGCCAAGCAACAACCTTTCACAACTCATGCATGCGCCCCTTCAACGTCATTGCACTCACGTCCACGCACTGATTAACCCTAAAACACACACCTCACGCACACGAGGGACACACACGCCCTTCACAGATCAACCATGCAGCTACCTCACATAACCAAATAACCCTTCGTCAGTCGTGAACCCTCCAACGAACTGCACCCTACCTGACCGAGACTGTTCTCCCTCTCTCACGCAAATACCATTTCACACAGCCCCTCCTTCAGGCACACCTCACGTAGCCTGCAAACCTACACTCAACGCCACTTGCCCTCACTATCCCCTCACACCTAGGACACACAACGCCCCCTTTAAATCACACACAAGCACTTGCCAACCTCAACTTATAACCGACAACAATAAACACACCACAATTCAGCACCCTAACACATTTAACTCACGTAAGCCCTTCACTGCTTCACGCCAAAAACCCTAAAAGCCCTCACGCCACAAACCTGTGCATCCCACTACCTCACGCTACAGAACACCCACAAATCAGCCTTACATTCACGCTACAGAAAACCCACAAATCAGCCTCACACTCACTGCAATGCACCAAACTACCGTACATTACAGCCTCTGACCTGATCAGTTTTGCCGCACCTTTAGCCTTCCAAACAGTCCAGAAAACACCTAAAGACTGCACCAAAAAACTGCACAAAGTCCCCCCTAAAACCCCTTAAAACCGCAAGCCAATTCGCCTTCAAAATCACCCAAAACAGTCCCCTAAATAACCAAAACAGTAGCCTGAAAAGCAGCAGCAAAACAGCAGCGAAACAGAGTAAAAAACAGCAGCCCGAACAGCGAAAAAGCGAGGAAAGATGTTGAGTTGGTGAACCAAAAGAGTTGCGGATCATTCACCTTTCCAACGGACGTGTAACGCCATTTCTTGAGACGACAAAAGTGGTTAGACCTGAGGGCACCCTTTTATTTATTATCTTTCGTTTATTTTATTTATTTTAGAAATATTATCGCATGAGAGTTGTTTGAGGCATGATGTGATTGTTGGATGAGCGGAATATGTGTTCCATTTTGTGGTATATAGGATGGAAACCCGGACGTAAATTCCGTAGCCGAATCCGAATGGACGGTAGTGCGGTTTGCACTCGGGATACAACACCACGTACCACTTAAGAGACACGTATTTCGTCTCATCCAAACTTGTGTTTGAGCATGTTGTAGTTCGGAGGTTATTTATTGGTTATTAAAGCATGATTAGGTTGTTAGCATGTTATTTATCTTAAGCATGATTTAGTCGATAGAAAGTTATTTCTTTATGCATGATTAGGTTGTTTTCACATTAGAGATTTAATTTATATTTATGCTTAGATTCTTATTTATTTTCTGCATTAGATAATTGAGCATGCTTGTGTGATGATTGTATGTTATTGCGTATTTGCCGCTATGGCAACTTACTTTGAAGTATGCGAACTTAGATATAGGTTCTCATTGTTATTATTATGCATGCAGACTTAGGCATAGATTACCCTTGAGCATGAATGTTGAGTAGATTCGTTAGTTTATTGCACAAATCATATCATCACAAGTGACATAAGTAAGGGACCATTCCGAACCCCACGGTTTGAGGTCTTCCCTTGCGAGGGGTGAGTGCAGCCTTAAATCTTTGTCCCGGTTCACACCGGGTGGCGACTCCATGTTATTTCGTACTCCCAACTAGGCCGTGAGTCTAGAACAGCGTCGTCAAGTTCTGTGTCCTACAGTCGGATTAATCTGGATCTTAACCTTTAACTTTTCGTGTAGAATTTCAGTTAACCAGGTACTATCTTCTAAACTCTTCTTCTACTGTTTAAGACATTGGGGACAATGTCTCATTTAGGTTTTGGGGAGGGAATTAGTTGATCCGTATCTTGTTTTTAGTTGTGTGTTGTTTTTATTTTTAGTCCAAAATTTTTCGAAAAATACAAGAAAATTTAAAAATTATCAAAAAATTACAAAAAAAATTTGCGTTTTTGTTTTTATTTTGACTAAAAATGTGAAATTGGTGAGAGTTAGCTGTGTAAGGAGTTCCCATTCCTGATACGTATTTTAACCCATTTTCGAAACAAGTTAATTTTTGTTTATTTCATTTTAAATTGTTTAATTTGTAAATTCTCCATAAAATTGACTAAAATAGATCTTCATATGCTCAGTTGGCATGTATTATCAACATGCATGGTAACATACGGACATAAGCTGTAATTGAAAAGTTTGTAATATTCAGTGCTCTAGTTAATTGGATGAAGAATCTCAAAAAGCAATGGAGTAAAAAAAAAAACTGAGATCCGAGTTATTAAGTCCGTATGGGTGTTTTAACACCTAGTGCCCTAAAGCCAACTGGTTTGGGAGTCACTGGCCCAAAGCTCGCTACATGGATCAAGGATGTTGCAAAAATATATATATCTGAAGTCTGAGTAATTAAGTCTGTAGGGGTGTCTTAACACCTGGTGCCCTAAAGCCAACTGGTTTGGGAGCCACCGACCCAACACTCGCTACATAGATGGAAGATATTGTATATAAATAAAAAAAAATCAAAGAAAAAAATCAGAAAAATGAGAAAATTTATTCCACTGCTGCAAAAATATGTGAATTCTGATAAAATTTTAGGACAAAAATATTACTCTCTTATCAACTGCACTTGTGACTGTTGTAGGCAAAAATGAGTTGATATTTTGTTGGATGTGTATATGGAGAATGGTAAATATAATCGGAGAATTTACTTATTCGGTAATTTAGAAAGAAAGAAAACAACTAGTGACTTGGAGTAAAAGTTTCACCTGATTAGTCACTAACTTCTTTATTCTCTTTTCTCTTGTCTTTTTGCTTTTGTGTGCATTAGTTTCACTACCTTTTTACTTTTGTAAAATGTTTGTAGGTATCATTGCTGTAAACCCTCACGAGACTACAACTCGTCCACTAGGGACACCTAGGGGTTTAAAGGCTTGTTGCATACGCTAAATGAAACCGTGATCCCTACGAAAGTGGCTTATTTTTAAAGATATTTATGTTATTTTATTCTGTGTTTTGCTCGAAGACTAGCAAGATGTTAGGTTTGAGAGTGTGATGAGTGGTAAATGTATCACTATTTCTCACTCATTTGACCTAATATTTTGAATAGATTCTTGAGTTTTGTGAATATTTTGATGTGTTTTGTGTTTTTTGTAGATAAATAGAGTTTCAGGACTCTCTGGAGGTGATTTGGGGCCAAAACAATGAAAAACGGACAAAATGGCAATTTGGTAATTTTGCCATGAGTTGCTAACGTTCGCCGGAGGACACGTGTCAGAATCTAAAAAGTTTGACTTGCTAACGTGCGTCTGCCATGTGTCAACATCACAGCCGATCTGCTAACGTACGTTGTGCCACGTGTCATCATCCTATGGTGCCAATAATCGACATCGCCACGTGTCACTCCACGTGTCAGTCACGTCATCATCAGCCATTCACAACGTGCCACGTGTCAGCATCCTACGGTGCCGACAGTCACTTTCGCCACGTGTTGCCACATCATCGCCACGTCAGCACAATTATTGAGTCAATTATCCACATCGCCACGTCATCGGATAAGATATGAAGCAGCCAACCAAAGCACGACACGTGGCGACACGCACACCTTACCAAGGCCTATAAATTCAGCTCGAGGTTTCAGTTTCAGATGTACTTTCCTCTCTGAATTCTCTGATGTAAATAGGAGTTTTATATGTAGTTTACTTTAAATTTCAGTTTTGTAATTAATTTTAATTACATTCTGTAATAATAATTTACTTTCTTTACTTTTTCAGTTTTACCTATTCAACATGAGGAGGTAACTTCCCATTGCTAGGGTGAAAAGTAAAACTTTTATTACTGCTATTTAGATTAATCTCCATAATTATAATATATTCACTATTTAAAATTTGACTTAATGAGGATACCGCTATATTGGCCGGTTGGTAATTGATATTAAATTGATTTTAATTTGACTAAGCAAGGATACCGCCTGGTTGGTCGGTTGGTAATTTACCGCCTATATGGCTGGTTTATGGACAAATATTGTTACCACCTTAATGGCTAGTTGGACTTAATTTGACTTAATCAGGTTACGGCCTATATGGCTGGTTGGTAATATCACACAAGTTAATATATTATATTAAGGGAGATATCTAAAATAGTAGTGATAAAAGTAGATCCTCTAGCCCTAGCATTTTCTTTTATTGTGATTTTCTTTATTATATTTTTCAGCATTTTATTTTATGTCTTTTACTTTTAAGTTTTTACTAGCCCTACTTATGTGTCGTAACTAAGTTAGTTATCTAGGGTTGTGATGAATTCTAATGTCACCGGTTTATAAGGGGTTATTTTATAGTTTGGGTAATTTAAAGATTTACTTATTAAGTCTTAAACTTAATGCGTCTTGTTAATTGGCCACTAATAAGATTGATCTAGTAAATCTAAAATAAACTTGACAAAGGAATTTTAGGTTTCAGCCTTAGACTTAGTATCCCACGATCTGCCTTGAGGATAGATAACCCTTTAATAGATTTCCTTACATGATAGATATTACATGTCGGGCGGGGGTAGCCATAATTGGAACTTAAACTTAATTAATCCAGGTAATTTGGTTGACATAGACTTATGGTTCAATGGGTTAAACTGGGTATTTGCGTCTGACCATCGACAGAGGCTTTCGCATAATTTCGTGTTCCAAGTTAGTAAACTGATATATTACACAAAAATGAAATAACCACTTCATCTTTAAAATGATATTGGAAGAAATCACAACCCTCGATAGTCTTATAAATTTGAATTTTCCTCAACCTACTTTTACGCAATTTTATTTACGTATTTTTAAATTTAAAATCATCATCATTCCCAATCAATCAATCAACCTATTAGATACTAGTAATCATTTGACCTTATAAAATTAATAGATTAGGTATTAAGTCATCGTGGGATCGATACTTTTTATACTACTTGAACGATACGTGCGCTTGCGTTATACGCGTGTGATTACGCCGGTCAAAGCGTGACTACCGTGAGTACAAGCCAGAGTTGAAGGAAGTGAAGACGAACAAGGCTCCAGCTTCAGGTATGTTTGTTATAAACATGTCCACTATTGGTTTTAAAAATTTGATTTTTGATTCTGGATGTGGTACTCACATATGTACTGATGTGCAGGATCTGTTGATTAGCAGGAGACTGGCTTCAGGCGAGATCGACCTACGAGTCAGAAACGGGACGAGAGTCGCTGTTTTGGCCGTTGGGACATATGTTTTGTATCTGCCCTTGAGGCATGTAATTACATTAGGTGACTGTTATTTTATACCTAGTTTGACTAAAGAACATCATCTCTGTATCTTGTTTAACTCGATACGGGTATACCTTTATATTCAGGAACACTAGGTGTTTTGTATATAACGATGACATTTTGATATGTACATTAGATGTTAATAATGGTCTTTATATTTTGAATATAAATGAATCTCAAACATATAACATGACAAACAAAAGGCTCAAATTGAGTAAAACAGATGAAACTTATATGTGGCATTGTCATCTGGGACACATTAACATGACTCGTATATCCACACTTTCGAAGATTGGATACTTGGACGGATTTTATCCTAATTCATATGACGTCTGCGAATCCTGTTTCTTAGGCAAAATGCCTATTAGTGGTAAAGGTGTACGTGCCACAAAACTGTTAGCCCCCGTTCATAGTGACGTATGTCGACCCATATCTAGCCAGGCTAGAGGTGGATATGAATACTTCGTAACCTTTAAGGATGATGCATCACGTTAAAGTTATGTGTATCTTATGAAACACAAGTCGGAAACTTTTGAGAAATTCAAAGAGTTTCGACACGATGTAGAAAAACAGACCGGCAAAAATATTAAAACATTACGGTCGGACCGTAGTGAAGAATACTTAGCAATGAGTTTCTCGATTACTTAAAATAATATGGTATTCTTTCAAGTGGACTCCTCCCGGAACACCTCAATAGAATGGTGTGTCCGAACAGAGAAACCGAACTTTGTTAGACATGGTAAGGGAAATGATGAGTCGCACTGAGCTACCAATTTCCTTCTGGGGATATGCATTGAGTAGTGCAATACTTATTATGAATAAGGTTTCGTTAAAGTCTGTTGGACAGACTCCATATGAAATATGGACAGGAAAGGAATCGGGTTTCTCATTCCTGAAGATTTGGGCATGCTGGGTATATGTTAAACATTTGGATGGTACCAAACTAGAACCCAAATTAGATAAGTCCCTATTTGTAGGTTATCCTAGGGAAACCAAAAGATATTATTTCCACAACCCACAAGAAAATAAAATATTTATTGCTCTTCATGCAGTTTTCCTCGAAAAAGAAGACATAGATACAGTGATAAGTGGGAGGAAAGTAGAACTCGATGAAAAATTGGAGTGATACTGTTCCTGGCACCGACCCCTTGCGGAACATGAACAGTCCATCAGGGATGAGACTATTCCATAATCTTCTAATACACAAGAACCGCGTAGGTTGGAGAGAGTCAGAAAACAACCTTAGAGGTATGGGTTTCTGATCTCACCTAATGTAGTTATTAATCTTATTGAGAAATACAAACTGGCTACGTATGAGGAAGCGATACAAGGTATCGACTCCGCTTTATGGAAAGATGCCATGAAGTCCAAAATGGATTCCATGTATACCAACCAAGTTTGGACACTGGTTGATGTACCAGAAAGTATTATGCATATTGGTTGCAAATGGGTCTTCATGGTGAAGACAGACATGGATGACAACATACTAATGTACAAAGCTAGGCTTGTATCGAAAAGGTATCGTCATCAATATGGTGTCGATTACGACGAAACCTTTTACCCGTTGCCATGATTAAATCCATTCGGATAATGCTTGCTAATGCTGCATATTTCGATTATGAAATATGGCAGATGGATGTCAAAACCATTTTCCTTAACGGAAACCTTTTGGAGGATGTTTATATACAACAGCCTGATTGTTTTGTCGTGCCAAAACATGCAAACAAGATTTGCAAGTTAAATCGATCCATTTATGGATTGAAGCAAGCATTCCGTTCTTGGAACCAACGTTTTGATGAGATCATATTACAATATAGTTTCATTCAAAAAGAAGATGATTCTTGTGTATATAAGAAAGTTAGTGGGAGCGCATTGACAATAATTATCCTATACGTTGATGATGTATTGCTTCTTAGCAATGACATTCCCATATTAAATTCGGTGAAAGCTTGGCTTTCATTAAAACTCTCCATGAAATACTTGGGAGAGACAACCTTTATTCTAGGAATAAGGATCTACTGGGATAGATCTAAAAGTTGTTGGCACTCTCCGAGAACTCGTACATTGACAATGTTGAAGAGATTCAACATGGATCAGTCCCAGAGGGGGCTGCTTCTGGTGTCACATGGTGTCTCTCTATCTAAAGAGATGTGTCCTAAAACTCAAGATGAGAGAGATTCAATGAATCAGATCATGTTCGCTTAAGCAGTCGGATCGATCATGTATGCCATGATATGTACGCGACCTGATGTCTCGTATGCTTTGAGCATGTGCAGTCGCTATCAGGCCGATCCAAGTGATGGTCGCTGAATTGATGTAAAGAACATCCTTGAGTATCTTAAACGAACGAAGAATGCTTTCTTAGTCTATGGGAATGAGAACTTGAGGTGACTGGGTAAACCAATGCAAGTTTACAAACCGATAAAGACGACTGTAAGTAGCAATAAGGGTACATATTTTGTTTGAATAACGGAACAATGAGCTGGAAATCTTCCAAGCAAGATATTGTTGCCGATTCAACAATAAAAGCGGAAAACATTACTGCGGCTGAGGCAGCAAAAGAAGCATTTTGGATCTATAAATTCCTAATTGGATTAGGAGTAGTTATGTTAGCAGCTGAGCTGGGCTACAGCACAAGCTAAGGAACCATAGTCTCATCAATGATCCAAGTATGTACTTCGACGGTTTCATCTGATTCGTGAGATCACACATCGTGGCGATATGAAGATCGAAAAGATCGTTTCAGATGATAAACTTGCAGATCCGCTGACGAAAATGATATCTTAGTAAAAGTTTGAGTGACCCGTACATGGTTCAGGTGTTGGACACTTGAGTGATTGGCTATAGGCCAAGTGGGAGATTGTTGGACAATTATGACCCATAACATCACTATTTGTAAAAGACATTGTGTTTTTGTACAAATTAACTATGTGACAAAGGAAATTGCTCTTTTATAATTTTGTAATTGGATTACTTGGATATATAAATGATAAAAGTCCATATGATTAGTATCAGATTAATAAGATATGAGACAGTATTAATCCACGAAAGGTTTAATCATTAAATATCCATAGTCGTAGTATTATCGAGACTGGACATCGATAATGTGGAATAGACTAGTATTACATTTGTGCCCGTTATGGAAGCTTAACGGCATAGTTCTCATATATTTAAGTATTGGATACTTATGCAAGTGTGATAAAAGGTTCTGTTAGCCGTTGGATCGGGAACAACTTCACTATGGATAGACCCCTCGGAGTCCCATTGGTAGTATGACTATATGTCTATTGGAATCTGAATCAAGGTAGGTGTATGTGGTCTTAACCTGAGACTTGCATCGCTAATACTTGCGACAATCAGTATACTTTGGTTTTGGTCGTCCGGAGCTTTAACGGGTTCTGTGTACGCCTCTTCTGGGTTTACTGAGAATCGTAGTATATTGGGTCTGATGTAAAGATTGGAGTATCACTTCAGTCACATGGAGATGATGATCACGCAGGATACAGAACTAGTACTCTTAAATGATGCAGCTATCGGGATAGTATGACTAGGTCATGATTATTCGATTACAGAGACTAGTTGCTGATGATCCGATATATGCTTTGTACATTGCAGACACAATTCCAGCCATAGGCCTAGCATGTGACATCTGATACTGGATCGTATTACGCAATACAATGTATACTACGCCCGATAGAGATTATATATTCTTCGTTGAATATTTCTGGAGAATTGGGTAGGCACGGTGCTTTGCTAGAAGCCAACCTTTTCTTGTAAATCGGTGAGAACTTGGTGATGTGATCCAGAATGAGCTCTTGTTGTTGGGTCAAGTGATCTTGAAGTTGTGGCTGATTGCGGCTTGGTCAAATTTCTGTATTTGGGCCATTTTGGTGGATTTGGAAGATTCCTTGGGTTCTGGAGTTTGGTTCCTTGGGTTCTGGAGTTTGGTCCATGCATGAGACTTTATATGAAGGCTTTATTATGTATAAATCATGAATGAAATGATTTTTGGACGTGCATGGGCTGACTTGATTGATTTTTGGCTTCATCTCCAAACGGTGTATTAATAGTGGCGGGATTTGCGCAGTCTTCATATTTTGGCTGTAACTTTCTCATCCGATATCAGATTATGGTGATTCAAGTTGCATTAGAAAGAGGACTCGGGGAGCTACAACTTTGAAGTTTTCATCAAAGTCCATTTCGGATTCCGTCATTGTCGAAATGAGGACGACATAAATCTCTATATTTTTATATAATTTATTTTAGTATATTTGGGTAGAATTAGGGTTAGCCACCTATTTAAAGGGGCATTATTCATTGTAAGTGATAATTACCTAATAATATATCTTTTTACAAAATAAATTGACTTGTGTCATCTTAAGGGAGTTGATTCTTCCTTGGTTCTACGGAACAAAAGCTTATCAACGTGTGGCAAGCGTTGCGGCGCTGTATCGCTGTACATGATTCTCCAAATAAATAAATAAATGTTCTTAAGGGCATGGTTCTTTAAGGGTTGGACTTGATCTTGGAAGGATTTTGTTCTTACAAAATCAAGATTCGTGGTTCTTGGGGCTTAGAACACGTGGAAGGTTTGCTTGGCTTTGTTCCAGGCAGGTTTTTATCATTTGGTATCTGGAGCTCAGGGTTCCAAGGTCAAGATTTTCTCTATCTTTATCGTTTTATGAAGTCTTCATATTCCTTTTTTTTTGTCTCTTCTCATTTCAATTTTTTTTATTTCCTTTCTATTTTTCATGTTTATGACTGAATCTTAGATGTTATTATAATGTTCTTGCATGGTAATAGCATATAGGATTCAATTCTTGGAGTTTTTGAGTCAATTAGGGTCGAATTTATCTGTAATTTTCGGATCAATTCGGTCAGAATTTTTCAGCCGCACACTGATTTTAAAACTGCTATAACTTTTGGTTTAGAAAGAGTTACGAGACCCATAATATATCGATTTATTATTTACTCGAGGAGACAAATTCGTTAGTGGTTGGCCACACTCTGTCCGCTTAGGTTTCAAGTCTCAAAATCTCCTTCAAATAATAATTACGAATTCTGTTCAGTTTCATTTAGTTTGTGTTCTTGTTTTACTTTTGGTATTTTTTTAGTCAGTTTCTTTGTGTTTGTTTTCATATTTTCTTAGTGATTCTTTGAGTCTTTCCTCATTATTGGTGTCTTTCAAATAAAGGGTTGATTTATATAAATAATTTGATGGAAAAAAGGGTATTTATCTTTCGCACGAGATGCTCTATCAATAGTAAAGTGTGTAGTATGATTATTAATAGAGGGAATCACATAAATTTAGCTAGCATTACCCTTGTGGAAAAATGGGATTACCATTGATACCTCTTGATAGACCTTATAAGTGGATGAGTGATTTTGGAGAGTTCGAGGTTGCTAAGCAGGTTGTGGTAAATTTTGCAATTGGGAAGTATGTTGACCAAGTAATTTGTGACGTGGTTCCTATGTGTCATACACATATTTTATTGGGTAAGCCTTGGTATAAATTCAATAAAGTAGTTTATATGATATGGATAGGATATATGTACAAATTTAGGTATGGTGGAAAAATTATCAAGCTTGCTCCTTTAACCATACAAGAGGTCTATAAGGAAGAGTTGTACATGCAAAGGAGTGAAGAAAAGTGGGCTAAAAAGAAAAGTGTGATTGCTGAGTTTGGAATGTTATTAGGAGAGCTTCCAGAGTTGATAGAGAAAAAGACATTAGCAAAAAGTGAAGTAAAGAAGGATATGAGCGTAGTCTTGAGTAATGAAATGAAGCATGTTGATGTTTTAATAAATAAGAGTGAGGTGGTTGATGGTGTTGATGATAGTGATGATATTGATGTGAGCGATAACATTAGTGATCATGATTTGGTTTTTCATGATGCAAATGTGGTGCTTGCAATTACTGTTAAGGGTGAATATCATATGGAGCAATATGATGTTGGTTGTGAGGACATGAGTTATGAGGTGCAAAAAGTTCATGTGACCGACTATGTAGAGTGTGATCAGATCATGGATGAAAGTGTTGATTGTTTGAGAAAGTGACATGGGCATGTTGAGTTTGTTTTAAATGAGGTTTCAAATATGAATCCAGGTGGGAATCTCTTTGCGGTTGCAAGTGGAGTTAATAATGAGAGTAGCAATGGAGAGATTGAGAGTGGAAAAATATTGACAAATAGTCATTCATTGGCTTTATTGACTTTTGTTCACCTTAACCATTTTTTTCCAGGTGATTTTATTTTATTCTAGGATTCTCGTCACATTGATCTTGTCATTTTTATCTATGACCGGGTTCGGATTCGAGGTCGAATCCTTTTCAAGAGAGGGAGAATGATGTGATCCAGAATGAGCTCTGTTTGTTGGGTCAAGTGAACTTGAAGTTGTGGCTGATTACATGGCTTGGTCAATTGTTGTATTTGGGCCATCTTGGTGGATTTGGAAGATTCCTTGGGTTCTGAAGTTTGATCCATGCATGAGACTTTTATGAAGGCTTTATTATGTATAAAGCATGAATGAAATGGGTTTTGGACGTGCATGGGCTGACTTGATTGTTTTTTGGCTTCATCTCCGAACGGTGTACTAATAGTGGTGGGATTTGCGCAGCCTTCATATTTTGGCTGTAACTTTATCATCTGATGTCCGATTGTGGTAATTCAAGTTGCATTGGAAAGAGGACTCGTGGAGCTACAACTTTTAAGTTTTCATCAAAGTCCAGTTCAGATTCCTTCATGGTCGAAATGAGGACGTAAAATATCTCTATAGTTTTTATTTTTTATATTTTTTTAAGTTATGTGTTGTTTAAGTGTTGGGCTGAACATTAATTAAATTAAAAACCCATGAACGAAATTTTCAAGTATTTTATGTGTTATTGGGTTTATTTCATTAGGGTTTTTATTATATTTGGGTAGAATTAGGGTTAGCCACCTATTTAAATGGGCATTATTCATTGTAAGTGATAATTATCTAAGAATATATCTTTTTACAAAATAAATTGACTTGTGTCATCTGAGGGAGTGGATTCTTCCTTGGTTCTACGGAACAAAACTTATCAACGTGTGGCAAGCGTTGTGGCGCTGTATCGCTGTACAGGATTCTCCAAAGAATAAAAAAGGTTCTTAAGGGCAAGGTTCTTTAAGGGTTGGACTTGATCTTGGAATGATTTTGTTCTTACAAAATCAAGATCCGCGGTTCTTGGGGCTTAGAACACGTGGAGGGGTTTGCTTGGCTTTGTTCCAGGCAGGTTTTTATCACGTGATATGGGGTACACACATGTCGGATGGTCCGACAATCAGATATACTGCCAACATATCCAGGAATCTCTTGGGTCGCTTCCCAAAGATTCACCGATGACATTTGACTCGAACAGAATTAATCTGGTATTAATTATGAGAGATAAAATTAATAAGTTGGAATCAAGCTTGTTAAGTATATAGTGATGTATTATGTATTGGATACATAATAACATAGCTTGATGTTGAAATTAGGCTATTGAATTGTGTATGAATGCTTTGAAGCAAAAACATAATATGTTCGTGCTTGGGTCAAAATGTTTATGTTGGACATAAACATAAAAATTAGAGTTTGGAACTCTAGATGGAAGCTTGAAGTTCTGACTACCATACTAAAATCACTTGACCTCCTTTGAGTGACCTAGAATTCTTAATGAGTCATTTTTTTGTGGGATTCTATTTTGATTTGTGTTTTGATTCAAATATATATATATATATATATATATATATGTTGTTGTATAACATGTGTTGAGGTTAATTTTGATGTTAAAATTATTTTTGGGTATTTTTTAGGGGTGTTCAAGGGTCAGGTTTTACGTATTTTTTTATGACCCGATCCGGTCGGGTCATTCGGGTCTTCCGACTCGAAACTCGAAATTTGAGTAGGTGACCTACGCGGTTGGGTCAAAAAATTACGGGTTGGATCGGATCAATATAATATGCAGTAATTAATATATAGAGTTTTAATGATATAAATTTGACAAGGTAAGTGTGTAGCTGAAATGGAAAAGTGTTTGATTAATTTGTAAGTGGTCACAGGTTCGATTCTCAAATTTTATAATCTACATAATATGCAGTAAATATAATATATAGAGTTTTAATGATACGAATTTGACTAGGTAAGTGTGTAGCTGAAATGGCAAAGTATTCTATTAATCTGTAAGTGGTCACAGATTCGATTCTCAAGTTTTGCAATTTGAAATTTTTTTTCTTTTTCATTGCATCGGGTCGGGTCGGGTCAGATCCGACCCTTCAGACCTGAACCCGTGACCCGACTCGAAATTTCAGGTCGGGTTCAAATTGACCCGAAATCATCTTAAAAATATATATAAACCCGACCGGGTCGGGTCAGATCGGTCCAGGTCGGGTCGGGTCGCAGGTCAACCCGACCCTATGAACACCCATAGTATTTTTTTTAAAATGTTTAAGGAATTTAAAAAAAATTTGAAAGCGGCACATTGCACTACATAGCTGCATACGTTGCATGCTGCGCAAGTAACATGCTTGTCCTCTCTGTTGTTTCCCGTTTTGTTTTTCCGGATTCCAATTCATCCATTTTTTTTCCGTATATACTCGTAATGGTATATAGTGTTCCATTAAAATATTTAAAAAACACTCATGCTCAATTACCATAGGTTATATCCATTTCCGCTGCTCGGGGTACCGATCCGACCCTATGGGTCCCACAACTATCCCAATGAAATGGTATCAGAGCAGGTCTTAACCACACAATACATGTTGCATGTTTGACATGTATTTGAATCTATTCCTCTATAACTTTAATTTAATTATGCATAAGTCATATTGGATATGCATTGTATGTTTTAAATTAAAATTTTTATTTTCACCCAAGCATATTAATGACTTGATTGTCATAAATCTCTCATGATTAGATGATTAATTTTATGTAATAATATTAATAATGTTGGAGCATTATTAGATGGTCCGTCTTGTTAATACGGAGATGAATGAGTTCTTATTACTTATGTCCAATACCGTCATTATTGTGAGGGTATAAGTGGTCGGAACTTAGGTCTCATCGGTAAAACATTAGATATAGTGTGATGAGTTGACGTAAACACCCAATATTGTCATTATTATGAGGGTGTACTTACGAAGCTCATTACTGCACATTGACAAGTATACATCTTGAACACATCTTAATCCAATACCGTCATTATTGTGAGGATAAGAAACGGTTCAGGACCAAACTTATGAGTCATATGGATGTGATTGACCTTTGAGGTCTACCTAATGAGTTTATGAAGACCAATACTGTCTTTATTGTGAGACTGATGAAATTACGTAAAGTAGTGGGATGACACTAATAGATTTAAAATCCATAATCGTATTAGTATTTCTTTATTGAAATGAAAATGTTCTGCTAGTGTTTAATTATTGTCTTGTAGAAGGCTGCCGCAAATCCATTAGCGCGACTTTTGGATTCTAATAAACTAGAGTAGAAGATGAACAATCGCATTATCTTGGAGTTACAACGATTGAGGTATGTTATACTCAATCCAATGTCTGTCGAAATTTTTCCTGATTTGTTTAAACAGTACATAGATGTACCAATTGTTTGGAGCGTTATGAAAACATTCAAGGAGTTTTTCGAAGCAAATCAAGAAATTGAGATATATCGGGGGTCTAAGGAATTTTTCCATGCTACGCTAAAGGATAAAAAAGTGGTTAGCATTCATAATTTTAACATAATTGACCAGATCCGATATTTGGAAGGACATGACATTATGATAGATGGAAGGTTAGGCCAAAATCTAATTATGTCTTCTTTACCTTGTACATATGTTGGCTTTATGATGCATTCGATGCAAGCTACATATGAAAAGCTTCATAACATGTTACGCTCGGCGGAACATGATTTGAAGAAAGGAAATCCCACTTTGTACCTCTATGGTGGAGCAAGCTCTTCAAAGATTTCTAGGAAGTCTAAGAAGATTAAAACGGGAGATAATAAAAGACACCAAAAAACAAACTGCAAGACCGCGTCTAGCTCATGATGCATGTCTACATTGCCAAAAGTATGGACACTAGAAACGTGATTGTCAAGAGCTGAAAGGAAAAACAGGAACCTCATGTACACTTTATATTTTTCCTATTATTGACATCTTATTAGCCTTAGATGCAAATAGTGGTTGGGTGTTTAACACTGGTAGTCCCACTCATATTAGTAACTCCATGCAAGCCATGAGAATTAAAAGAAGGCTAAATAAATGGGATATCCTGCTTGGAGTTGGGAAGGTGAGACATTAGATATTAAGGCCATAGGAACAATTGTTCTTGATCTCTCTAATTAATGTAAATTAATTTTACATGACTATTATTATGTACCATAATATCATTACCGATATTGGATAAATAGGGACATAAAATAAACATTAAAGATGATGATTTATGTTTATATGATAAATATAACTATTTGATATGTGAATGTTCCTTATCTAACGGTCATTATGTTTTGGAAACATATCGAGATCTCTTTAATATAGTGGAAAATACAAGTAAAATATCTGAATTAAATAATACTGAATTATGGCATATGAGATTGGCCACATATGTGTTAGACACCTATCAAAATTGGTTAATGATGGTTTGATTGAAAATCTTACTTTAGATCCTTATTCAATTTGTGAGTCATATATCCAAGGGAAAGTGACAAAGACCCTATTTCTTGGTATTGGACACCATGTTGAAGATTTATTGGAGGTAGTACACAGTGATGTGTGTGGTCCATTAAATCATGTCGCTCATGATGGTTCAACTTACTTCATGACTTTCACTGACAATAATTCAAGATATGGATATGTCTATTTGATGAGACATAAACCAAAAACATTTGACAAGTTCAAAATATTCTGAAACAAAGTAGAAAAATAAACCAGTAAATTCATCAAGTGTCTTTAATCAGATCAAAGTGGTGAATTCATCAGTGACGAATTCAGATGTTATTTAAGAGAGAATAGGATTCTCACCCAATATAGCCCACTAGGAACTCCTCAACACAATGGCGTGTCTGAGTGGAGAAATCATACTTTATTAGATATGGTACGATCAATGATAAGCTATATAGTTCTCTCATATTACATTTGGGGTTACGCTTTACTTACTGCTGCCCACATACTTAACAGAATTCCATCGAAAGCTATTTCTATGATCCTATATCATAATATGGTACGATGGAAATCCAAATTTTATATATTTAAAGATTTGGGGTTGTCCCGCATACATTAGAGTTGCGCAACGGGATAAACTAGCACCCAGATGGTATAAAAATATAGGTTCGTTAGACATCCTGAAAATTCTCTGGGCTATCAATTTTATGATTCTGAGAAATGAAATGTATTTGTTGCTTGTTTTGACACTTTTCTTGAAAATGAATTTTTGAGAGAAAGTGAGAATTTTAGAAAGATTGAACTCGATGAGTTTAATCCCAACATTGAGAAACCTGAGATGGAACTAGAGATCCAACTAAATGAATGATCCACAACACAGGTTCTACGTAGGTTGAATAGAATATCAATGCCTCTATAGAGACTATTTTTAACGTCTGATGCGAGCCCTAATGTTCTCCTCTTGGAGGAAATAGATCGGATTGTGTATAAACAGGCGATATTGGATATCAATTCGGCAAATGGTAGGAAGTCATGAAATCCGAAATAGATTATATGTATGATAATCAAGTTTGGGAATTGGATAAACTTCTTGAATGAGTAAACCTATTGGTTGTAAATGGGTTTATAAAAGGAAGCGAGGGCTCAATGGAAATATGAAAACCTTTAAGACTCTACTGGTAGCGAAAGGTTATATTCAACGTCCTGCGATTGACTATGAGGAAACTTTTTCACCAGTAGCCATGTTAAAATCCATTAGGATTCTTTTAGCCATTGATGCATATCACGATTATGAGATTTGACAGATAGATGTGAAAACCGCTTTCCTAAATGGATTTCTCGAATAGGATATCTATATGGAACAACAAGAGGGTTTCGTATCCAGTGAGACTTAAAACTTGGTTTATAATGTCAAGAAGTGTATTTATGGACTTAAACAGGAATCCCGAAGCTGGAATCGTCGTTTTGATGAGATAATTAGATTATTTGGATTCATCAAGAACGAAGAAGAACCGTGTGTTTATAAGAAAGTTAGTGGTCTTTGTATTGTATGCAGACGATATCCTTATCGTTGGAAATAATAAAGGATTGATGCAAAGTGTGAAAGCCTACCTTTGCAATAACTTCTCCGTGAAAGACATGGGTGAAGCTTCCTATATATTGGGTATAAGGCTCTACCGGGATAGAGTAAGGAAGCTTATAGGTTTTTGGGTATCCACATACATAGATAAAATGTTAGAAAGGTACAGTTTTATCAACTGCAAAGCAGTAAATGTACCTTTTCGATATGACATACATCTTTCGAAAAACATGACACATCAGACTGAGGAAGAGAGAGTTATAATGTCTAACTTGTCATATGTTTCTTGTATTATAATTATTATGTTTTATATGTTATGTACAAGACCCGATATCAATTTCGATGTTAGTGTTACTAGCTGATATCCGGGTAATGATCATTGGACAACCGTGAAATATATCCTGAAATATCTTAAGGGTACTAAGGATAAGTTTCTCATATATGGAGAATGTGAGCTATAAGTTAAGGGTTATACAGACTCCGACTTCCAGGGAGATTCGGATGATAAAAAGTCTATATCCAGATACATATTTACTCTTAATTTCTATGCGGTTAGTTGGCGATATCAAAGCAAGGGTTAATAGCTGATTCCACCATTGAGGTAGAATTTATAGCAGCTTTGGAAGCTGCTAAAGAAACTATTTGGATTAGAAATTTAATCATAGAATTTGAAGGTTCAAGGACAATACAAAATAACAAATCCGCTTACTAAGACCTTACCTCCTAAGTTATTCGATAAACGTGCGAAGGATAAGAGACTTCAGTACCATCCGGATTGGCATTAAACAAGTGGATGTCTGTTGGATTTGGTGCTTGGAGCACCAATCTGAATAATGTATTGTACATAATATTTTATTATTTATTAATAAAATAACTACATTTTCATTTCAACCTTGTTATTAGTAATGTCATTATGCATATTAGATGTAGGAAATGATTCTCCTTAGTGCAGCGGAAGTTGCTAGTATGGGCACTGACTCCGGTATAGAACTTTAAAATTTTCTTTACCTTCTCCTTTTCGTTATAGCCGAAATCCTCCAACACTTGAAGAATGGATTTTGCTCATTTGATGTAGATGAGTTTCCTTTGATGTCCAACACTTGGATCAACCACCCGATCTTCCGCATTATGACTCGAAAGCAACAAACAAAAGTGTAGGCTTCACTCACAAAGATCAACTCTAAACAATTTAGAGAATAAATGTGTCACCAAATGTATTTGGGTTTTGAAATTTCTTTCAAACACTCTCACAACAATTGTGAATGTTTGAACTCTCTCTTTTTTCTCTCCTTTGCACTTGTGTGAGTAAATGGAAATGGTAACCCTTACAAGTGATGAGAGATGGTCGAGATTATATTCTCTTACACAAGCCAACTAACTTTATCATTAAGCATCTAATGCTTTCTTACAATGGCAAACACATTAATGTGAATGTCATACCAAAGCATAAAAAATATTGAGCTAAAGACAAAGACCTTGTCATTAAACATCTAATTCTTTCTTGCAATTGCAAAGACATTAATGTGAAGGCCATACCAAACCATAAGAATTGTTTAATTAATGACAAAGCCATTAGGTGTATACATGCCACCTTATAGACATAATAAGTTGAAGAGCATAGTAAGCTATATGGATTTGTCTACAAGGTAAATAAAAAATCATTATCTTAATAATGAATTAATTACCTTCAATTATGTTGTAATAATTATCTCATAATTATTACTAACATTATTATCTCATAATCATGATTTGATTATCTCATATTAAAAGAATTCTAGAAAACATTAAATTAAACTAATTTAATATAGTTTTCATTTGTGACAAAAATATTATTAATCTCATTAATAATATATAAATATAATGTGAGCATATTATTAGACAATATAATTATATTAGGTTTGCTACAGTTAATTTAGCTAGCATGGGGACCAAATGGACCTACGGTTCCAAGCTCCAATAATTTCGAAATATTAATTAAACTCTTTAATTAAATATTAGGAATTATTAACTCTGTATTATTCCACTAAAAACTCGAAGTTGAACTCATGTTACCGTAGATGAAAAATATAAGCCGAAAAACTTCAGTGTCCATCGATATAGTCATTACATATGGATATAGACCTTCACGAATATCTCATAAATAGAGCCAGATCATAAGTCCGTTAAACCCCTCTAAATATTTTGTCTCTTAAATATCATTGATTCTATAATGAACAATTAATTAATAACAATTATGAATATAACACTTTCTATTCGTAATAGAAAAGTTGAGCGCTCAAATTATTCAAGTCCTGAATAAACTCTTAAAAGAGATATTCTTCTGCTTCTCGTAAGAAGGAGTGAATTTCATATCTATGTAAAATGTTCCTAGCTAGACACCAAACCATATCCCCAAAATACGTAGTTATTGGTCGGGAATGCAACACCAACCTCACCATAGTAAATCAAAGGACATAGCCTGTCATGCAAGAGTTCGTAATACACTTAGGATTAAGATCAAATCCATATATGACCATCTAGTAGATAAAATGAATTTCTTCGGCTAACAGATATTAAAAGAAATTCATATTTATCTTAGTCTAGTCCTATATGATCTCATCATACAAGGTGCCGCCATTTCCATGTCACTACATGAACGATCTCGGATCAAGGTCGTCATACAAATATAGAATGGACCGCAACTATAGATAAATCACAAATAAAGTATCATGTTTGTTTGCTCTCTATGAACTATTTAGATTACTAACTTCAGACTTAAATCCTCTCGTGCATCAAACATACACTAAGTCTGAAAATACAACAGTAATCAAGGTAAACAAGATAATTAGACAATATGCGATATAAAACAAACAACTTTGATAAATGAATAATGCATTTATTATTATTACAATAATCAATTTCGTTTACAATACATGAAGCTCTAGGGCATATATCCCAATAATAGATTGATATATAAATATATTGAGAATGACATCGACCTTAGAATAGTCATGTATTAATACTGGACACTGGGTGGTCCGACATTGTGATAGAATTACTATTATAAACTATTCTTAAAGTAAATATTCATAGTCATTGGTTTTGGAATACGGTCGAATTCCTATAACCTAGAAGATTAGCACATGTCGTATATTGGAATTTGAGTTCCAGTGGTTTAACCTGATGTACCATGAGCAAGGAAAGCCTGTATAGACATATGGATATTCGTTGGAGTGAATAATAAATGACTCAAAGGTGATTCCTAATAGTTAGAAGTACACAATACCATCAGTAGGAATCTCCTCGAGTCGAGTAGCATATGTGATCCTTTGACTATAGAATATCATTGATTTTATGTGTGATCCTCCACACTTTGATGTCATATAAGTCAGAGATCTTTCATGGTTTGACCGCTAGATGTTCGTTGGGTGTGGACCGATGCACTCGTCAATCAAGTGCGTATCAAGATAGGATCTGTCGGCTCGTATGTGTACCATAAGGGGTCTAGGTATCCATGTCAGTAAGTCACGATTCTTAAGATTTTGGCCAAAGCCGATTACCTAGGGTTGATCACTTATATCAGAAATGGTATTCTGATTAGTTGTAAAGAATCGTGGACATATCGACAATATGAGATGTGCGCCTCGAAAACTTGACGGTGTAATATATGTTTCGTAAGCAAAACTCGGATAGCCTACGATAGAGGGATTTTTAAACATATGTGATGACGTCAACTTGTATAGTTTAAAAAGGTCGTTCGTGTTCTTTTATGAATTCGGAGGTGGCTAAATTACGTACATATAAGCTAAGCTTATTGTGAGTGTCCTACACATGCCACAAGATCACTAAGATTAATTTGTCTATGAATAAATCAAAGGGAGTTGCGAAAATACTCACATTGATCGGATTTAGGATTTCAAAAATTCCTTCTTTGTTGGAAGCTCCAAGCCTTTGATTTGAATTCCAAACTTAATGGTGAGTTTCCCTATCACCTTAGTTGACTCCTTTTAAGTGCTAGCTTTGTAGAATTTTGCAACAAAATTCCATGGAGAGAAGATGAAGCTCTCGGTATTTTAGGGAGAATCAAGAATAGAGGTTTTTGATATTTTGTTTCTAAAACTTAATAAACAAATTGACATTTCAAAAGTATATATGCTTTTTTAAAAAAAAAAAAAACAAAAGGCAAAGTTTGTTGGATAATTAAAGCATTAAATGCTCCCATCTACTTCCATCAAGTAATTGACAATTGATGTAAGTTAGTGGGTCTCACACTTAAATTCAAAATTCAAGTTGGTTACTCAACACACTTCGGGCTCGGGTTCGTTCAATCCGATTAAACAAATTTTTCGTTGCGACGTAATTAAATCCAATTTAATTAAATAATAATGCCCAGAAAAATTATTATGGAAGTCGCTTACGAATTAATTCTAAATTAATTCATTCGCTAGAATTAAAATCCAATTTAATTCTAGTTCATGATGAACCCGCCCCAGCATTCGGGCAGAGACTGTAAGATAAAATCTATGGAAGTCTCAGCCTCGTAGGTAATGCCCAGCTAACCTAGTTGTTCGATGTCAGTAATCATCTGCGACACCTAGTGCTCGACAGATGTACCATCTGACATACGCGAGCGAAAGAGCTTCTTTTGCAATTCGTACTTCTTAGATCTAAGGTTAGATCTATGAAGATCCTTTAATTTCAACATCATGGTATAAGGATCTAATCTTTAGTTCTGACGACGAAATTAAGGAGTCAATACAGCAAGCATAACGGATTGAGCACTAACGTTATCATCACGATGAGTCTTCCTAAGCTCATGCTCTACTATTTGCTCAACTCCGGGCTCAGGGCCCGAGAGGTTTCTCTATCCACTAGAGTAACTTCTCAGCTCCCAGGACTATCCTGAGTTTCATTTCCCAATCTGGAAAATTTACGCCGTTAAATACATTTTCACCCAGGATTATGTCCCTTAACGCTAATCTTTCCAGTCATCTCGATTGCAATAGTCCAACTATCAAATCAACGATTTCGGGTACACTCAAAATGTAATGGCTATTATAGTCCAACTATATAACCAACTACAATAGAGTAGTGTGTTTTACAGTTAAACTGTTTAAAGAAAGCAATATTCAATATTAGTTCAGCTAATATATATTTATAACAATGATAAATAAAAATAAAAGAGCACGTATTGGCAAGTATTTAAACGAAATTGTAAATTTAATACTACTCTCCCACTATTTTTCGGCGAGCCTCTAACCCTCTGTGGAGTACTCTGGAAACCCAGTTTCCTAATGGGCTAGGATCTCGTTAAATAACACACAACCTTGACTTTGGCCAACAAGTTGTATGAAACTTAACTACTTAGATCTCTAAGATCAATTGGATCTTATCCAATTCCTAGATCCGGTAAGTGGACCTCCAAGTCCGAGATATATATCCAATATATATTTCCTAACATTTTCCTCTGAATCAACTAAGTCTTGGCTTTGGTTCAACAAACTTAATTATTCCAGTTAAGCGCGACCCATTGACAGTGGGAAAACTTCGTAATCCACATCGATGTACAGAAGTGACCTTGACTTTGGCCAACAAATCACAATTGCCCAAGACATGCAATATGTAACAAAGCTTTCTTGGTTCAAACACATCCGCGATGGACATTGATCGTGACTTTGGCCAACAAACCAATTACTATCTTGGATCTTGAGAGAGAACCACTCAATGGAAGGAAAACGCTTAATATTTGAGTGAGGGTTTTTTCGCGTAAATTGGCAACCAATTTATTATCTTTGATTATGTCTCATCATACACCATTAAACATGCATTCTAAAAGTATAATAAGTCACAAATAAAATTAATAATGATATGCGATGGATATATAACAAATTATTCCTAGAACAAATCTCTATATTTCCTCTCTCCCGCTAGCACTAATCATACTTCTACCCAATTACATAACACTAAAAGAAACCTCATTAACATTGAGGGGAATTGGTGAGAAGAGAAATACAAAGAGTAAATAGATAATAGGCTGGACACGCAGGTCCAATTTAAATAAATTCCAAATTTATTACAACAATTTCCAAAATTGCCCCACCCTTCTAATATCCATCCGATATACATTATTCATACAAATACATCCAAGTATTCACACAAAGCATGTTATTCAATCAATCTAATCCAATTAATTAATCTTTGAATTAATGACGATCCAATGTTCAAAAAACGATTTGATTTGCGCGAGTCCAACTCGTTTAAGAATAAATACTCAAAGTAAGTATTCTTGAATTATATCAAACTACAATTTTAAATCCAATTTGAATTGTATTCAATACTAATTCATGTTTAATTCCAAATTAAACAATTACACTTTTTATAGTGTCTTTTAGACTTGGATTCCAAATCTAATATATATGGGTCTCAAAGGCCCAATTAGCATCCATATTATTCAATTAAAGTCCAATGTGCTTTTAATTAATTCTTTAGGCATGTGCTTTGGCCATTATGGATCAAACCCAATATGTCAATGCCCAAATAGGAATCACCCTATGCCAAAAATCAATTTAGACCCATTAGGCCAAATTAAATTATTTAAAGGCTCAATAGTCATATTTGGACTTTATGGAAATGGTTTTATGCCCAATTGGATCCAACCCAATTGACCAAAACCAAACTTGGCCCAACCAAGCCCATTAAGCCCAATTACAACAAATTAAATTAACACATTATTCCAAATTATATATTAATTTAATTAAAGTGTAATTAACATAATTAATCAACTAATCTAATGTTTCCAAAACACTAATTAATCTAATTAATCATGTAAGATTTCCAATTCATGTCCAACACAAATTGAAGCAAAATAATTCATTCCAACATGCTTATAGCTCACGGCAATTTGGCATAAATAACAATCAATTTGATTTCAATCCAATTAAATCAACATACAAGATTTATTTCATGCTATTAACACATCCAATTGTCAAATTTTCAAAAAATCACCATGAGCTACTCTATGGTAGTATTCGGCCATGTGGTATGAATTAGGGATTTTTTTTATCTAATCAATTTATCTCAATTCCAAAGATGCACAAATCCAATTCATCATCATACAAACATAACCTAACAATCAATTTAGACAAATCATGCTCCAAACACAAAATCCCCAAATTAAAGTCCATAAACCATAGAATTCAAATCAAACTTAGGATGGCTCTAGATACCATTGTGAGTGTCCTACACATGCCACAAGATCACTAAGATTGATTTGTGTGTGAATAAATCAAAGGGAGTTGCGGAAATACTCACATTGATCGGATTTAGGATTTCAAAAATTCCTTCTTTGTTGGAAGCTCCAAGCCTTTGATTTGAATTCCAAACTCATTGGTGAGTTTCCATATCACCTTAGTTGACTCATTTTAAGTGCTAGCTTTGTAGAATTTTGCAACAAAATTACATGGAGAGAAGATGAAGCTCTCGGCATTTTAGGGAGAAGAGAGAAGAGAGGTTTTTGATATTTTGTTTCTAAAACTTAACACACAAATTGACTTTTCAAAAGTGTATATGCTTTTTAAAAAAAAAAAAACAAAAGCAAAGTGTGTTGGATAATTAAAGCATTAAATGCTCCAATTTACTTCCATCAAGCAATTGACAATTGATGTAAGTTAGTGGGTCACACACTTGAATTCAAAATTCAAGTTGGGTTACTCAACACACTTCGGGCTCGGGTTCGTTCAATCCGATTAAACAAATTTTCTGTTGCGACGTAATTAAATCCAATTTAATTAAATAATAATCCCCAATAAAATTATTATGGAAGTCGCTTATGAATTAATTCTAAATTAATTCGTTCGCTAGAATTAAAATCCAATTTAATTCCGCATTGAAATCCAATTTCAATTAATATATCCAATATATTATTTTAGCCCAATTAAATAAATTAAATAGTAAAATCCAATTTAATTATTAAATTTACTTTGCCGAAAATTCCAAATTAATCAAGTTCTCTCTTCTAGACTAATTTAATCCCAGATAAATTCTCATCGCAATTAATCCCAGATTAATTCTTTCTCTCATAATTAATCCCAGATTAATTCTTGTCGTAATTAATCCCAGATTAATTTTCTCTCTCATAATTAATCTCAGATTAATTCTGTTCGAGTCAAATATCATCGGTGAATCTTTGGGAAGCGACCCAATAGATCCCTGGATATGTTGGAAGTAAATGCGGTTATCGGACTATCCAAACACGTGCGTACCCGATACCACGTTCTTATCGATTTCCAAGACATGGTTGGCTTCTAGCAAAGTACCGTGCCTACCCAATTCTCCAGAAATATATTCAACATGGAATATATATATATAATCTGTATCCGGTGTAGTATACAATGTATTATGTATTACGATCCAGTATCGGATGTCACATGATAGGCCTAGGGCTGGAATTGTGTTGCCCCGTACGAAGCACATATCGGATCACTAGCAACTAGTCTCTATAATCGGATAATCATGACCTAGTCATACTATCCTGATAGCTGCAGCATTTAAGAGTACTAGTTATGTATCCTACGTGATCATTATCTCCATATGACTGAAGTGATACTTCCATCTTGCCATCACACCAATACACTACGATTCTCAGTATACCCAGAAGAGGCGTACACAGAACCTGTTAAATCTCCGGACGACCAAAACCAAAGCAAACTGATTGTCGCAAGTATTAGCGATGCAAGTCTCAGGTTAAGACCAAATACACCTACCCTGATTCGGATTCCCATAGACACATAGTCATATTACCAATGGGATTCCGATGGGTCTATCCAGAGCGAAGCTGTTCCCGGTCCAACGGCTGACAGAACCTCCTATCACAATTGCATAAGTATCCAATACTTAAATATATGAGAACTATGTCGTTACGCTTCCATAACGCGCACAAGTGTAATACTAGCCTATTCTGCATTATCGATGTCCAGTCTCGATAATACTATGACTAGGGATATTTAATGATTAAACCTTTCGTGGATTAATACTGTCTCATATCTTATTAATCCGGTATTAATCATATGGACTTTTATCATTTATATATCCAAGTAATCCAATTACAAATGATAAAAGACCAATTTCATTTGTCAAATAGTTAATGTGTACAAAGAACACCATGTCTTTTACAAATAGTGATGCTATGGGTCATAATTGTCCAACACTTATATGATGAACGTGTCTGGACTTAGATAGTCCCATAATGTGAAGTGTACTCGTTGAGCACTTGGGTAGCCGATAATATTTGATAATAAATAATATTTGATATTATAATTATCAATTAAAATAATTAAGTGTTATTTGATAACATTAATTATTATTTTGACCCAATTGGATTAATCCAAAATCACACAAAGACTTTGTTGTAATTTCATAAATATTTATATCATTGGTGGATATTTTGGTAATTATAAAATATGTAATAATATGTGTATTTGTCATGATTTAATTGGATTAAATCAAAGTGGCAGACAATGAACTAATTGGATTAAATCAAAGTGATAGGTAAAAGTGATTAGTCACACCTAATTTGGTAATAATAAATATGTAATAATAGGTGTATTTTGGTAATTACATACTATGTAATTACAAAATATGTAATAATAGGTGTATTTGTCATACATATAAAAGTTGATTAGAACTTTTATTAATTAAAAATTACATAAGCTTCACTATAAAGGCAAGCTTGGGCAAGTTTTTAAATAAGGCAAAGTAAGCTAAAACAATCATTTAGCAAAAGAAATAAATATTAGCTTAAGTTAAGTTTTTGAGAAACTTTGAAAGTTCTTGTAGGCACTGCATTTTTACATATAAGGCCCGATGATGAGTCTCGTATGGAGACACTACCTCTTCAGTTGTGGAAGCCGCGGGAAACGGACGTTGGAAGGGTAAAGTTGGAAATCAGTATTTTCGTTGGATTTAACTCGCTTGTTTCGCTTCGGGTTCACTTGTTGGACCTCTATTTTAAAACACACCAACCCATTAAATCACATCTCACAAATTAAATAATTAAAACATTTAAAATACATGTCACTAAATTGAAATTAAACTAAATCAAATTAAAATCCATTTAAACTAAATCAAATTAAAACCCAATCCAATTATAACCAATTAAATTAAATTGACAAATTAAATTAAACTAAATTTAATTAAATTAAATTTCAAAATTAAATAAATCACTCACCTAATTTAAATAATTACTTGCCTTAAATAATTAAAATTAAACACACACATAAATTAATTGATTTTGTTTCCTATTAAAGTCATGCATAACCCTAATTCCCCTACCCTCTCACTATAAAAATGACACAAAACTAAACCCTAAGACTCCCTGGCTGGCTCACTTTCATGGCAAAAACCAAAAAACCCTAAGGCATTCGATCTCTCCCCTCTCTCCAAAACGCCTCACGTCCCTAAGCCTCCATGCATCTTTCTTCTCTCTCAAACATATAAACCACAAGCCACACGTCCTTTTGCCCAGCTCATTGCCCCTACGCGTAACTCCCACACTCCTACACGCCCTCAATTAGCCACGCCTTGCCTCACTCAATTTGCCTGCCCGCAAGCCAAAACACGTTGCCAGCCTTCAACTAGCCACGCCTTGCCATACTCAATCAGCCTTCAACGCACAAAGCAACCCTCTACACACTACCAATAATTCAATTCATCAGCCCCTCTCACCAAGTAACTTGCCTTTACTCTTACCAATCTGCAAGCCATCACGCAAACTTCATCAATTCCCACTCACGATCAACTGCCCTTGTGCCCTCCACATGAACCCTCCATAAACAGCACACACTAAAGGCCCTCATGCAAACAGCCACATAGCCCTCACACTTGCCACCTTCACGCACTCACAAAAACCAGCCACTAACCCTAGCTTCATGCAAAGCAAAGATCAATAACAGTCCCTGAAACTGCCTCCAACTAGCCCTTATTAAGCACACAAAACTGCCTCCAAATCAGCCCTATAACTCACGCCGAACTGCCTCTTCACTGCCCTGAAATTTAAGCCCACTGCAGCCCCATTCACAGCCCCTATAACTTACGCACACAGCCCTCTACTGCTGCCCTATTGTCCACGCAAGTCAGCCCCTTAAAACTGCACCTGAAATACACCCCAAAAACAGTCCCCAAATCTCTGAAAACAGTCCCCAAAACAGTAGCCTAATAGACCTGAAACAGTAACCAGAAAATACCCTTAAAACAGTAGAGAAACGGAGTGAAAACAACAACCCGAGCAGTGAAACCGCGAGGAAAATCGTTGGATTAGTGAACCAGAAAAGTTGCGGAGTATCAATCCTTCCGACGGCCGTGTAACGCCCTTTCGTGAGACAACAAAAGAGGTTAGACCTGAGGGCACCTTCTTACTTATCTTCTTTCGTTTTATTTTATTTATTTTAAAATATTATTGCATGAGAGTCGTTTGAGGCATGATGTGATTGTTGGATGAGCGGGATGTGTGTTCCCTTTTGTGGTATATCGGATGGAAACTCGGACGTAAATTCCGTAGCCGATTCCGAATGGACGGTATTGCGGTCTGCACTCGGGATACAACGCCACGTACAACTTAAGATGCACGTATCTCGTCTCATCCAAATTTGTATTTGAGCATGTCATAGTTCTAGGCCATTTATTTATTATTTTAAGCATGAGTTAATTTAGTCTTGTTATTTAATTTTCAAAGCATGATTGTGTTATTTAGGCATGTAGTTTCTTCATTCTTTATGCATGATGTTTCGTTTAGTTTATGTTTGTATTTAATTAGTTATTTGTTTACTTTGGTTTAATGGTTCAATATGCTCGTTGTGTTATATTGCGTGGAGTTATTTGGATGAAAGCATGTTAGATCTAAGTACCATTGAGCATGAATGTTGAATAGATTCGGTTAGTTTATTGCACAAATCATATCATCACAAGTGACATAAGTAAGGGACCATTCCGAACCCAACGGTTTGAGGTCTTCCCTTGTGAGGGGTGAGTGCGGCCTTAAATCTTTATCCCGGTTCACACCGGGTGGCGACTCCATGTTATTTCGTACTTCCCAACTAGGCCGCGAGCCTAGAACAGCGTCGTCAAGTTCTGTTGTCTACAGTTCTCTAAAATATTTCAACAAAGAGAATAAGATTGGGTCTTGGAATCAAGCTTGTTAGGCAAGTTTAATCTTCTCTAAAGTTATGTTTTCATTAGTGAGTTGTTTTCATTAATGAAGTATATAGATATGATTGTGTATTGGATACATAATAACATAGCTTGATGTTGAAATTAGGCTAATGAATTGTGTATGGATGCTTTGGAAGCATAAATAAAATATGCTTGTTATTGGGTCAAAATATTTATGTTGGACATAAATATAAAATTAGAGTTTGGAACTCTAGATGAAAGCTTGAAGTTATGACTACCATTTTAAAATCATTTGACTACATTTGAGTGACCTAGAATTTTTCATAAGTCACTCCATTATGAGATTCTATTTTGGTTTGTGTTTTGATTCATATATATATATATATATATATTTGTATGATGTTAAAATTATTTATGGGTGTCTCTTGAAAGTGTTTAAGGAATTTCAAAAAAAAAATTAAAAGCAGCACATGATGCCATGCAGGGCACCATGCTTTGCATGCTACTTGCGCACATGGGCGCGCTTGGCCCGGGTGATTCACGCCCTCTCCGTTTTTTCTTGTTTTGGTTTTTTCGGATTCTGATTCATCCTTTTTTTTTCATATACACTTGTAATGGAATATAGTATTCCATTAAAATATTAAAATATTTTATTATGAATATTCCGATTCATCCATTCTTTTGTAAATACTTATGTAATTATTTTATTATAAATAAAATGAACAGTTTCTTTAATATAACTTCTGCTTTATATGGTAAAGACATAATTAACCTTAGAATGATTAGTTATGATACAGTTGTAAAAACGTCGCAACTGACATTGAGTTGTATCATAACAGTATAATTCTTAAACTGAATTTGGTCAAGGTTTACATTATTTGATTAGTAAGTAAACCCGCAGAGACCGGTACATGTCGTATATTGGAATATTGATTCCAATAGTTGCTCAATGAACCATGAGACTTTGAGACTCGTATAAACATGTAGGTGTTTATATCGGATAAACACTGAACGACTCACCAAAGATTCTTAATAGATGGTACACTAATGTCAATAAGAATCTTCTTGGGTTGAGTAGCATGATGATTCTTTGACTTGAGATATCACTCTGGATATATGAGATATCCTTCACACTTTGATGGCAGTCACGTCACCGACCTATTTAGGTCAGACCTCTGTCTATTTTCGTTGGGTGTGGACAGATCCTTAGGATATTTTGTGTGTCAAAAAAGATCCATCAGCTCTGTGTACAGAGCATAGGTATTCAATATGGGATTAGCAATCTGTTATATCCATGGGCCTATGGTACACTGTAAAAGTAAGTTCTAAGTGTTATTAAGAGATTGCTAATAGAAACGTTGACGTGATTATATCTATAGAGATTTGACGTTTATATCTATATCTCTGGAATAATCTGGATACCTATGACGGAGGGATTATATAATGCAATGACATCGACCTGTATGGTACAATGATTTTATTGTGAACATCATAATTTACGAGTGGGTAAATTATGGATACGAAATTAGATTTCGTGACGAATATGCCTGAACTTAGAGAGTCTCACATAATGAAATATATTCGTAGAGCACTAAGGCAACAGTTATGAATAATATTGATTATTTATAAATCGTTTAATGGTTAAACAGAAAGATACATGCATAGGGGTTTTTCGGTCATTTCATAATTAATATATATTTGTATTTAATATATGATTTTATTAAATACACATTAATTAATTATCAAATTATGATATTTGACATATATCATTAATACATGTATTTGAATTATTTAAAGTAAATATAATACATATATTTAAATATTTATATTTAAATAATTATTTAATTATTTAATTGTTAAATAATTAAAGTAATTGAAATACAAAATATCTAAGGTGATATTTTAGTTAGGAAATGATTAAGTGTAAATGTTTGACTTTTTACATTTATTGAAAATGATTATCAAATTGATTTTGACTTCTTTAATATGATTAAAAATTGAAAAATATATATTTTCTTTTATTGTCCATTTTCGGCCAAACCCTAAACATATATATAAGAGTTTTATTTTTCATTTGCTTATATTAGGTTAAACCTCCAAAATATTACAAAAAAGAAAGTTGAGAGAAAAAGAGAAGTGTTAAGAAGAAAAACAAAGGAAACTTGAAGATTAGTAAGTAATTTCAACTGTTTTTAAATAGAAAAATGTTTCTATTGTTCTTAGCTACAACATATGATGTCTATATATTTTTCTACTCTCTTGATTTTGTAATAAGAAGTTTGAAAACTTGAATGAAAGATGTATGCATGTATGAAATCAAAGTAAGCTTATAAATGGCGTATAAGCACACTTTTTAGTCATTAGATGACTTGGTTGTCATTCTAGAGTTGTTAGGTCACTCAATGATGACCTATAATTATTCTTGAGTTGTTTCAAAGCGGTAAGACTTGTTTGGTATTGTAAAGATTAGATTAAAGTGTTGTATTGAATTAATTTTGGTTAAAAATATTAATTTGATTAATTGAAAAATTAGGGTTTTTGCCTTAACCAAAATTGGGGATTTTCATATATGTGTTGTATTTTGATGCATATGAGATGCACAAATTATTTTGGTTGTGATCAAAATCAAGAATATTGGGTGCTCTCGGCAATTTGGAAAAAATTGGGGATTTTGTGTATCAGTTGTATTTTGATGTAAATGAGATGTATCATTTTAGTAGTGATTAGAAATCACATAAATTAGTTTATTTTAATTACCAAAGAAAAATAAATAAAATCGGAAAAATTTGATTTTTCTCGTTCCGTTGCGTTATCCGGTTATACCGTTCAAAACCCCCACACTTAATATATTGGTTCGTAGGTGAAACACTGGCTTACCCAATGTTAGATGACGTTTAATCAATAATTTAGGATTCATCGTCACAAAAATACTCATATATCCATGAGTTATCCCAAGATTATTTCATCATCGACTATTTCAATTGATTCGAAAAGTCTATGATTATTCAAATTCATCGGCAAATCTATCTTCACTAAGATGTCAAAATCATCTGGATTTTTCTGAATAAATTGATAAATTCGTTCAATAAAATCTTTTATATGTAGCATCTTTCGAAGAAAGGCCATCACAGTTCCCATTGCACTGAGAGATAGACCTTGTCCCATAATGCAACGCCAAATCTAACTATGCATAAATTTAACCCTACAAAATTAATAATTCTTCATCATTATGGGAAAATTTACAAGATTAACAAAAACTGAAATAACTACGGAAAATACAGCATATCCAACTTAATTTCTTTGAAGTTATGATGAGAGAAAGGATAATTTATGAATGAGACATTGAAAATTTTATTTTTATACATTATTTTCAATTTATGATAGTGCTTATATCTCATAAAGGTAATTCAGTATATTTATTGATTGTTTGGTTAAAATGTATATAAAAATTTAGTTATAACTACATTGATAAAAGTGCCGTGTCTAATTTTTCAAAAAATTTGAATATTTTTGAATTTGAAAATGTCTAATTTCAATAATTTACCAAATTAACCACCAGGTCTAATGCTGCCATGAAACAGATCTATTAGCTGTATGGGCCCCGAAAATGTCCCACTCTCCGATTTATAGAATTCCGAGAAGTCCCAAAATTTCTTAATCACTTCTTTTCATCACACACCACATTACTATTATTAATTAACCTCAGAAATAACACACTACTGCAAATAAAGCTGCGACCCCAAACCCCAGTAACACTAAAATATAAGTAGGTAGTATAAAAGAAGATGAATTATTAAATATAATAAATAATATGTAAAAATAGTAATGGGTGGTTAATAAAATCTAACGATGACGACGTGGGCAGAAAGTGACCACATAGCTGCCGCCGGTGCAAGTAGCGATACTAGTGGGATCATCGTACGCATAACTGTACGCTTTCGGACAAGCAGCCTTAAAAATCCGGAGTAAGCTGTGGGCTTGCAAGCTTGCGGATTCCCAAAGCTTCCAGTGCAGCAATACCTGGGCGAATTGAAAGCAAAACAAGCACTTTTACAAGCCACGACTTGCCTGTTAGATCTCACTTGCAATCCCACCGGACACATCAGATTCAAGTCGCTGATGCAGCCGGCGTAGCTGCACCGGCCGGTTCCTTTAAGGGGCGTTATGGACATTGCTATGTTGTATCCGTCGACTAAGCTGACGTCGTAGAAATCCTGTTGTTGGCCGAGTGTGATTTCGGCTAGAGTGGCTGGAGGGGTGCCGCCGAGGCCGTTGCAAAAGAGCGAGCCGCCGCAGTCGCCGGTGGCGCAGCGGCCGCGGCCTGAGGCGTCGAATGTGCAGCCGTGGCGGCCCCAGAAGCGGCCTGACCAGAGAGGAGGTAGGTGCATTGAGTAGGCCTTGTTTGGTGGGAGCTTGAACCCTCCGCGTGCTAGAAGTGGCTTGCCTGCGCTCGGTTGGATTCCGGGCCAAACTGGGTGGCTGCATTTGTTGTATAAGGTGATTCTTGTTGCTGAAACCGGAGAAATTATAAACATCAGTAGGTTATAATCATATTTATGTTCAAATGATGGGGCTAAATGGAATCTTCACATAGAATTGGTACAATGTCATATTAGTCCATTAGTTTTGATAAAATTGATTTTTTCCCTGCATACTAGAACTTTAAACTCAAAAGAAGACCCAGGTGACAAAACTGGATAAAAACTACCTTGAATGTGGGAGAAAAGGAAAGTGGTGAGCAAGAATACGAGGAGAGAGCTCAGCAACTTCGCCGCCATGGCTGAGACTCTTGAGAGAAAACGCTGCAAAAGATTTTGAATATTTTTTTAAGGCAGTGAGAGAGAGACTGAGTTTGTGTTAGTTGTTTCACTTGTGTTGCTTTGCACTGCACTTTTATAGACCAAAAAACAACGGGGTAGCACAGCAAGTGAATTGGTATGGTTAGTAAATTAAAAATTTGAATTCGTCTGGAGGGATTGTTTGATGGTGTAAGGTATTCACGTCATGAGTTCGGATGAAGAGAAGTATGATTCTTAATTCTTATAAAAGATTGGGACATTAGATAATTTTACATTTTCCATTTAAACCGTGATTGGATGATTTGACGGTGAGATTAAAATTCATATCACCATCACTTACTGGAGACGTGAGAAATAAAGAAAATGTTTAAATGTGGACTAGCCAGTTAATGAACGAAGATATTTCAATATTATTTTTTTCAATTTCAAAAGTGCTAAAAACTAAAAAGGTGAACGGTACATTAACAACGGGAGGAAAACCCCCCTTTTATAAAATCGAGTTCTGGGGTACTAGTTGTTATGTTTCTTAATAATTATACCTGAAGGTGGATCCAAAGATTCGAAATAGATCACAAAGGAACTATTTATTGCAGAAATATGTCCCCATAAAATCGGAAAAGACTAAACTATCCTTTTAACCAAAAATATTAACCAGCTTAGGTATCTTGTTAATTAGTTAATTTCCTCTTTATTTATATATTGTATAAAGAAAAACATTCTCTCCTCTTTGGCCCAGCATTAGGGATGTGAATCGGGATCATTCTGATAGGTCTTGTTCCAGTTTGTCTTTATTATTATTCGAGATAATTTTTTTTTTCCGAATATCGACATATATTTTGAATCGGGAGAAAAAATCATCTTAATTCTCTATATTGAATAATTTGGGATTCCGAAACTTGATCCAAATTTGAGATTTTTAGGTTACCATTCAAGTTTGTGTAATTTCTAGTCTCGAATCCTGCCCCAATTTTTTATTTGAGACGAATAATCGTCTCGAATACCGACTAAATTTTTTTTTATTCGGGATGGTTTTTTTATCTTAATCTCTATGAGATTTTGAGATTCTAGATTTTCTATTATAACCCTACCTAGCATGGGTTCAGTTAGACCCGGCCACCAATTGAGTTCGGTTCCGAATCGAAATCGAATCGAACGGTTCTAGTCCGGTTCCCCTTTTTTAATTAATTTAAAATTTTAATTTTTTTAAATAAGAATAGGATTTCAAATTTATTTAAAATTATTAATTTGAATATATATTACATTAAATTAAAAATAAAATTAAAGAACTTGAATTTAAATTTTTAAGAACTTCAGTTGCCTACGTATCCTCTAGGGGTGAGATGAATCAAAGCTCATGTAGTTCCATTATATTTTTTAGATAGTTCCCCATTATGATTATTTATTCATCAATCATCATCATTATTTGTGTCTATTGTTGATCCCTTAGCTCTCATTTCGCTTGCACTTGTAGATACATTGTCGAATAAGTCTTCAATGTCATTGGAAGCATCTTCTTGTTGTCTCATATGAGCTCGAGTCCAATCATCCACACGTGCTGTTACTTTTAAAGTGCTTGAATTTAGTGAAGACCGTCTTGCTTCCAAAATATTGCCTTCTAAGCTAAAGGCTTGTTTAACCGTAACGGTAGAAACATGTGCTGCCAACACCTCTTTAGCAATAATTGATAAAACATGATAGACATTTTGATGTTGGTTCCACCAGTCAAGTACTTGAAAATTTTTTACTTTGCTAAACTTTCAGGAGGACTCGAAATTAATAGATAAATAATTATCGAATTCTGGATTGTTAGTCGTGTTATCCCTCTATTTTTTATTTCATTGTAGTAGCCAACGATTACCTATGCTAAGTCTTGAATGTATTACAGGTTCGCTACTAGATTGTCCTAATTATTGCAAGTTATATCTATTAATATAATCATTAAATCAATCTATTAAATCAATTTTTATTTCATCTATTATTTTTCTAATATTAATTTCATCATTTATTCCTAAAAATGCATAGTAAGTTTGTAAGTCACTATTCAAACTTTCTAATTTAAATATAGGATCAAAAATCATAACAATAAGATAAAGCAATAGAATGTCCTTAAAATAAATCAATCATTTTCTCTTCATAAGTGCAATAGTTTCAATTAAAAAAATATCAGTAACATTAGAACTTTCAGCATGCTCATATAAAATATCAACAATATTCAAACATTCAACGAGAAATAAATTTATTTTAAGATAATAAACTCCACTAAAAATATTTGTAGTATCATTAAAAAATTTAAAATCTTTAAATCTTTTTCACAAATATCTTGTTGACTAGGCAAAAGTGTTTAATTATTGAACATGTTGGGAAAAAAAACTACATAATATATCTTTATATTGAAAAGCTGAAAATAAGTTGAATCCAACGAGTTGGAACATCTTGTGAAAATTTTACCGATTTAACACCATTAAATTTATAAAACTTCGCTCATTCTCTTCTGACTTGAGAATGTGACCAAATACAATTAAGTGCAATCTCAATAGGATTAATATGATGTTCTAAAAAAATCAGACGATCTTGAACACATAAATTAAGAACATGACATGTGCAACGAACATGAAAAAAATCGACCCCCCAAGTTTGGTTGACATATTTCTTTTAAATATCTAATTGATGCAGTATTTACAGATGAATTTGTCAAAATCAATTGTTAATTTTTTTAACTAATAAACCATATTCATCAAAAATTATTTTAATCACTCTATAAATATTTCGTGCAATATATGCTCATCAAAAACTCTAAAGGCAATAAGTCGTTTTTGCATGTTCCATGATGCATCAATCTAATGACAAGTCACACCCGTGTATGAGTGTGTTTGACAATGGTCACTTCAAATATCAGAACAAATAGAAAGACGACATTTAATATCTTTAAATATTTCATTTAAAATAATTTAATCATCTTTATATAATTTAAAAATTTATCATTTTGTTGTATTTCTAGGCATTTTACAGGCAGTAAGATCTAAAGCATTTCAAACATAATTAGTAAATGTAATTTTTCGCTAAGTAATACCTAAATTGTCCTTAAAACTAGTTGTTTTATTAATATTACTAAATGAGAATTGAGAATATAAATTGATGCGTTGAAAATATGGAACTTATCTATTGTGATGTTTTGAGCTCTCAATTAACTTTCAATTTATAGTAAAACTCAAATTTACTATTACAATCACTCAATAATTGCACATAAAGATATTTTGATGATTTGCATTATTATAAAAAAGATGATGATTTTCTTTTTGACAACGATGACAAGAATCTTTGAAGTTGTATCCAAATTGATACAAACGGTATACTACATGAAACCTACCTTAGGCATTGCATTCATGTCTTTTAAGACTGTTCAGTAAGAGGTTTGCTGAATGATACAATTGAGACGAAGTATTTTAGATGTTTATGTGTTATATCTCGTGGTTCTTATCTTCAACTTTAAATTTGAAGAAGATTTATTATCGCCAATTTAATTTGATTTTGTTCTTATTTACAAATGAATTCAGTTTTGAAGGTAATGCATAGAACGATGGTCGTATTATGAGTAATGTATTAGCAGAGAGAGCATTGAAGCAATCAGGGCAATATTGTTGCAAAATAACAACTGATCAGTGTTACAACAATACAAGTTAATGAACGGATTCGGGTTCAGGTTCGGGTTCGAATTAACGTATACTCATTTCATAACTGATTAATCTCGAACAATATTCTCATAGCCGTATTATTAAAGAAGAAACTCTTATCTCACTCCCGATGACACATATTTTCTGATCTCTTCAAGTCTTCAAGATACTCTTATATCTTTATTTTTTTACATGTAGGAATAAGTTAAGAATTTTTTTACATAAGTTAACACTTTTAATTCATTAATTTAATATTATCTATTTTTAAAAAAGATTTATCATTTTAATTGTTGAAACAAAATTTCCTAAAAAGTGAGATTATTTTGTGATAAATATAAAAAATGGTTCACGAAGCTTCATCGAAGATGCTCTGATTTCTCTCCCATGAATGAAATGTATGACTCTGCATTCAACCTCCTCTCTCTGCTAACTTTTTTTTACTCCCGAGTAATGATACACTCACACACACTTTTACTTAAAATTTTACTAATTCTCTCTCACTGTAGCTACAATGATATACTGTAGATCACTGTAACTACAGTGAGAGAGTTTGTAAAACTTTAAATAAAATGTGTGTGAGTATATCATTTTTGTTTTGCTCCCACTCAATGTATATTCAATAGTTTTTGTTTGCTTCTATAAGACTTGTGGAAATAGAACTAAGCTATATGGATCTTATAACTTACATATAGATTTAAGGTTGCGTTGGTATGAGATTTGAGGTCATTTTTATTATGAATAAAAAAAATCAAATAAGTTTTAAGATGATTTATCGATTTGATTTAAAAACTATATAAAATTTCAAGTGATTATTCATTCTAAATTTATAATTAGAAATTGATCATAATTGACAAATATCGACTCATCCAAACCGACTATCATCTACACTCACCAAATAATAAAATATGATAAAATGAGATGGTCATCAAATGGTCAATTTGTTTCCCTACATAATAAATAATATGATTCAGGGTACTCTCCAGATAGTCATCCTCAATGTCAGAATTTAATTGAACTTATTATAGGTTAATTTGTATACAATTTTCAAGTTTAAGACAACCTTCAAATCCAAAAAAACAGATTAAAGTAGATAAGTATGACACAAGCCCAACTTAGAAGCCGTTTTGACAAATCGCATAATCATCACATGCAATGTAATGTGTGTTTGGTATAGAATATTATCGGATAATATAATATAGATTATAAATTATGGAATAAATATTATAATATAAATTAACGTCAATTTTTTTTCTTCATATTATGAAATTATAATTTTATAAATATTAACGTTATTATAAATTTATTTAATAGAATATTAAAACACTAATATTAACACTAGTGTTACCGTTGGGGTCCAAACGGGCAGAAGTGTTGATATACCGCGTGAGTGTGTGATTGCTGTTGCCTGTTAGGATGCATCTACTATCTAGTGGGCAAAAGTAGCATTGGCTTTGATAAGGCTGCAGCAAGCAACATACGTGAAAATGAGATAATTAATTATACTGACTAGTAGTAGTGTCTTTCTCATAGCAAGGTCACTTTCAAATGGTGACCCCGACACCCGAGAAAGTCTCTCATCGGCCAAAGAGATTCTCATTGGAATTGTTGTCTTTTAATGGGATGTCGAAGAAAAAGGCCCTGTCATTTTCTTAATAAATTCATATAATATTTTAAAGATCTGGGCAAAATGACAGAAACAGTAAAAGTGCATTGGAAGAGAAGAAGAAAAAAGTCACATGAGCGGCCCCATAAAGGAACTTCGATGTTCATTAAAAAAACTAACCCTTGTTTAACGCTGAAAATTGCATCAAGTGATTAGTGGTCAAACTTTGCGGGGTTATCATTTCTTTCCCTTTACAAGATCTTAGGGGAGATAATTATTTAGTACACCGGAAATATGAGTGATACGGTATCATAGATTAATAAGTATATGTTAAGGGTAAGTTGACAGCTGTTTTTCGTTTTAGGAGTAATCCGAGAAAAAACATTCTTCGAATAAACCTCATTCAACTGTGAATTTGTTTAGTTTGTTGGGAAGTAAATACAAACTTAGCAAAAGATGAGAAAATACACCGACAAAACATATGGTTTAACGTGGTCCGGCGGGATGGACCCGACCTACATTCACGGGCATAAAGAAAATGAAGTATTTATTAGGACATCGGGTCGGACCGACCTCTCTATCTCCCGCTTACACGCCTGACCGACTTCTTACTAGTCCTCACTTACCCTTGAGCTTTTTGCTCTCTTTTACAAGTGAATAAACAATTAGCCAACCAACCCACCATTTACAATGAGTTCTCAACCCCTTTTATATACTAGGTCAAATTCCACTGTTACACTAACTTCGTGATGTCAGCCACGTGAACCTTCCATCTGACACAACTACTCTCTGCCACCTAAATCTCATTAAACCATGCTACTTTACCCTCTGCTACATGCTTCAGCCCATGTGCCAGCCTGCGTACCAACTGCTCATATGCGATTGCGTGTGTCAGTGAATAAATTTGCAGCCCTGCTCCGTCCCATCAGACGCTGGCCTACTTCTGTCTTATCAATTCTTGGGAAGCCCAAACTTCCGTCTAGGGCTTACGTCGCCCATCTAAGAACATAATGTTGCAACCCCGACCTGAATCCTCGGGTCGGTCCGTAGGAACATGTAACATCCTTCAATATATCTACTAGTAGATCAGGTCGGTGTGTTGAGACTCATGATGCTTAGTCTGACTTCCTCTCATTCTTCGACTGGGTCTGATCTACTGAGTCAATCTTGATTTCAGAGGCTGACACGAGGCTCTGAATGCCGAGTCCGATGCCTAGACTGCTCTGAGAGTTTGATGTTGGGCCA
>SKCR01036127.1:0-80203 GCA_019454045.1 Zanthoxylum bungeanum
AGCAAACGAATTAAATCCAACAAGGTATTGATTTCTGACTTCTCCCTTCCGACGTCCGTTTCAAGCGACTTCTGCAACATAAAGAGTAGTGCCTCCATATGAGGCTCATCATCGAGACTTATATGCAAAAATGCAATGCCTACAGTCGCCCCCACTTTGATGAGACTTGTGCAGTGTATGACAATGACAATCTTATCAAAGTTATGCAATGCATTTTCACTTACCTGGCTCGCCAGCTGCCGCTTGACTTGTCTGTTGCTTCGAACTGAGTTGATTTGGTGGTGAGGTGCTGCGACCCCAAGGTTCATCCCTGCAAGATGCTGCGATATCTAGGAATCACTACCGAACTAAACTGATATGGTGGTGAGGTGCTTCGACCTATGGGCTTTGTTCCCGAACCACTGAATGTGGGCTTTGTTCCCGAACTGTGTTGATAATGTGTGGCGAGGTGCTTCGACCCCTGGGCTTTGTTATCGAACCATCGAATGTGGGCTTTGTTTCCGAACTGTGCTGATAATGTGTGGGCCTCGACCTTGGGACGCATCCCAAAATTGCTGACAACGTGGGCCTCGACCCTGGGACGCATCACAATACCGTTGACAATGTGGGCCTCGACCCTGGGACGCATCCCAAAACTATTGACAACGTGGGCCTCGACCCTAGGACGCATCCCAATACCGCTGACAATGTGGACCTCGAACCTGGGACGCATCCCAAAACTGTTGACAATGTGGGCCTCGACCCTAGGACGCATCCCAATACCACTAACAATGTGGGCCTCGACCCAAAAACTGCTAACAACGTGGGCCTCGACCCTGGGACACATCCCAATACCGTAGATAATGTGGGCCTCGACCCTGGGACACATCCCAAAACTGATGATGCAGTGGGCCTCGACCCTGGGACACATCCCGGAACTGCAACTGATGTGTGAGCCTCGACCCTGGGACGCATCCCAAAACTGATGATGTGGGCCTCGACCCTGGGACGCATCCCAAAACTGATGATGCAGTGGGCCTCGACCTTGGGACGCATCCCGAAACTGCAACTAATATGTGGGCCTCGACCCTGGGACGCATCCCAAAACTGATACTGATGTGGACCTCGCCCCTGGGACTCATCCCCAAATTGATACTGACGTGGGCCTCGACCTTGGGACTCATCCCTAAATTGATACTGACGTGGGCCTCGACCCATGCTTCATTCTCGAAATGTCATTCCCGTAATATTGAACCTCATCCCCGAGGTATTGCTGATGTGATGGTTCATTCCCGAACCGTACTGTATGAGAAAAGGTAGACTGGTCGCCCCCAGTCTCGGTTCATCTTTCTTTTCTTTCCTGCTTTCATTAGGTCAAGGCAGATCTCCTGATGTGATGTTACATACTAACACACTATATTGCCTCTCACGAGATAATCCCGATAGCCAAACATATTTTCATTATCAAAGGATGCTTCGTGTCGAAACCAGAGAACCTTCAAAGTACCTGATACACTCAGATCCGATCGTCTGAATGAGTGATCTGAACTAGACTCCCAGTGTGTGTGTGCCAAGGTTCTTTCGCAGCTTAATCCTTAAGTAAGCCAATTCGATGATTTTGTCTCGGAGAATTGGATCAGTGGGTCTAACCAACCTAGATGTCTTGATCATACTCTGTGATTACTTCCTCGTACTCACATGATATGGTTTTCTTCTTCTTTTCTTTCTTCTTTTCATTTTGAACTTCTTTTTTCTCTTTTCTTTTTCTTTTTCTCTTTTCTTTATATCTTTTTTTTTCGACACACCTACCCTTTAAGGTAGCATTTCTCCTCATGGTGGTCCTAATACTCGCCTATGGGTAGCTTCACGCTTATCGGTTATATGTGGTCTATTTTTTTTCCTTCTCTTTTTTTTTCAGAGACTTTTTTCTTCGTTTCCAACCATACTACATATCGTAACATAAGTAAACCATGATGGACATCTAGGCAAACGGTCATTCACTGATCCATCATCTCTCCAACTAGTCATCTCACCGACTTCTCAGGTTTCTACTACTAAGATCCCGTAATCAAGTGCTCACGAGTCTAGCCGAGATCAACCACTCGGAATACCGGATGAGAGCACATTTCGCACTCATCGTTTCTAAGGTTTAACCTTACAGCAAACAATTTCATCACCGGACATACGCCTAACCATCAAGGACTTTTCTCTCTTTTTTTTTTACTCCATTGGAATTCTTCTTTTCGACTGCGGACCTCACCCTCTGGGATTCATTCCCGAAAACTGATACTGATGCGGGCCTCAACCCTGGGACTCATCCCCAAAACTGATACTGATGCAGGCCTCAACCCTGGGACTCATCCCTGAAACTGATACCGATGCGGGCCTCAACCATGGGACTCATCCCCGAAACTAATACTCATATGTTGCTGCTTCTGGTTGGCTTGCACTTTCCGCTTTCTTCTTTTCTTCTTTGAAACATGTGGATACAAAACAAAACAAAACAAAACAAAACAAAATAAAAGAATGCAAGTACGTTACGTGTATGCATGCATGTATGAATGAGTTTCATATTCCGTTGGGTTAGGTCTTCCACCAGTTCCCCCAGTGATCACTCGATCTTTTCTCATTCAGGCAAAATAATGTTTCAACTTATCCACGTTGATCGGCTCGGTGAACTCGTTTCCTTCCAAATCTGACAGTCTTACTGCCTCATTTCCCATTACTTTCTGGACTATGTAGGGTCCTTCCCAGTTGGGTCTGAAATTCCCTCTCGGGTCCGTCGTCGACAACTTTGACTGCTTAAGTACCAAATCACCCTTTCTGATCTTAGTAGGACGCACATTCTTGTTGAATGCTCGAGCCAACCTCTTATGGTATAACTGCATATGACATAAAGACTTTATTCTCTTCTCATTGAACTATGCCAACTATTCAAATCTCTGCGAGGCCCATTCTTGCTCAGGTAACTCTGATTCTGCTAATACCCGCATGGACTGTATCTCAACTTCTACTGGTAATACCGCTTCCATTCCGTAGACCAAAGAGTAAGGTGTGGCTCTCGTTGCTGTTCTCACAGAAGTTCTGTACCCCCACAGGGCGTACGGTAGTTTGTCAGCCCAATCTTTATAGTTCTCTGTCATCTTGGCTAGTATCCTCTTTACTGTTTTATTGGCTGCCTCGACTGCCCCATTTGCCTGTGGTCTGTAAGGTGACGACTTGTGATGTCCTATCCCGTACCTCTGTAGCATTGCCTTTGTTTCTCCTTGAAACTGGACTCCGTTGTCTGTTACTACGTGATGCGGCACTCCATATCGGCATATGAGATTCCGGGCTATGAACTTTGCCATCTGCTTTGCTGTGACATTACAAAATGACTCGGCTTCCACCCATTTTGAAAAGTAGTCTACTGCCACTACTATGAAACGATGTCCATTCGATGCGTGCGGTCGAATTTCTCCGATCATATCAATTCCCCATGCTGAGAAAGGCCACGGCTTTGACAGCCCGTACAACTCTGTGTGCGGCAAATGGTTTAAGTTATCGTGTGCTTGGCAATCATGATAATGCTTTACCAGCTTCGCGCAGTCAGCTTCCACGGTCGACCAGTAGAAGCCTTGTTTTACTATTTTGCGAGATAAATTCAACCCATTCATGTGCGGTCCACATATTCCGACATGTACTTCTTCCATCGCTTTCTGAGCCTCTTCTTTTCTCAAACACTTCAGTTGAATGCCATTTGATTGTCTCTTATATAGTTCTCCCTTCAAACTCACATATTGAGAAGCCAACTTATGAATGGCTATCTTGTCCTTTCTGTTTGCTTCTTCCGGAAATTCCCCGTGTTCTAAGTATCGCTGAATGTCATAGTACCAAGGTTAAATGCGTATGTTTTGGTTGAGTTAATGTCAAATATGCTCAAGTCATGCAAGTTGAGAGGAAGAGACTCAGGCAAGTAAGCGAAATGAATGTCTTTATTATTAATAATGCAGGATTGCAATCAAATAAATCAGGGAAATAAACGTCTGCGGCATTGCCTTCTCCCTCAGCCTATGGTTCTTCACTGCTGCTATCCCTCATCCTAATACAAGAAGCCTGGTGGTTGAGAGTTTGGAGGACAAAGGTTTCGGGTAGGCCGGAGTTAATCATGTAGGTAGGTGGTGGGACAGAGTGATAGTTAGGTAGGGGGTTTCTGTGTGTGTTGGGTTGCTCTTTTTCCAGGGTTAGGTATTTTGTGGGAGTCTATGAGGTCCTCGATTTCATAGCCTTTCTGCTGGTGGTAGTGACAGTAAAGGTTCAGGTTAAAATATGGTGGTTGAGGGTGTGGAAATGGTTTTGATTCTAAGGGTTTTAGGAGTCTTTGTCTCGTCAACTTCTCGAGAACCTTAGACAAAGGCTTACCCATGTTGGAAAAATGCAGATTCCTGATGGCGGCAACCTCTGCAGAAATGGGCTTGGTGCCCGACGGTCCCCCAACGGTCCTTCTGTCCAGGCTATAGAACTTCCTATTCTCCGTTTTTTCTTCCTCAATGTCCATGACAGTCTCCCTCAACTGTCGAAAATCAGTAATCATAAAGTTCATCCTCCTCAACTTGCCATAAATAGAGGGCTTGGTGCCCTTGATAATCATCTTGATCTGGTCCTTCTCCGAGGGCCGAGTCTGCATTTTTCAGAAGTTGGCTTCTCCAGAGATCCACATAATCCTTGAAGCACTCCTCCGGCTTCTGTTTGGTATTCTCCAAGTCGCGAAGTGACAAGTCGATCTCCAAATCCATGACATACTGATTCAGAAAGGCCTCTGCCAATACCCTCCAATCATCTTTGACCTTTCTCTCCAGGCCATGATACCATACCACGGGTGCCCCTTCAAGCGACATCCCGAACATCTTCTGAACCTGTCGCTTCGACAGACCCACTGAAGTCATCACAGAAACATACTGTCGGAGATGGACCCTCAGATCCCCGTTCCCATTGAACTTGGCTATGTCAGGCATTTTAAACTGAGCTGGCAGCTGCTCCTCAAAAGTCATCGCCTCATAGTCCAGCAAATCTGCATGTTTACCCTTCAGCTTGCGGGTAACTGACTCTACCTGATCCTAGAGTTTCTGTAATTCGGCCTAAGACCTGGCTATCCTCCCTGCGGCATACTCAGCCATGTCATCATCAAAAACAGGGATCTCCTCACTCAATTTGTTCGGAGGCTCTTCCTGTCTCACATTCTCAGAGCCTCCCCCAGTATGGGGCACGGCCATATTTTCCATAGCAGTGGTCACTGGTCTCCAGCTGATCCATGCGAGATCTCTCGTTCTCTGATTCGCTCATGTTTATTAACAGCTTTTTGACGAGTCTTCCTTCTTCCCTAACCCAATGGGTATCTATGGTGTCTCTTAAAACTTTTAGTCAGCATGTATGCGTGCAATGCATAGAATATATAAGTCGGCCTATTATCATTTCAAAGCATTCAACCATACTATTGCGCGGTGCAAACTTGTCTCAGTTGAAAAAGGCCCAACATGTTTACACTTTTGCGATAACGTGGCTAAATAACTTCAAATGATACGGGGCCCAAACACAAAGTAGCCCATCGGCATTTCAGAAGCTCTTGGCCCAATTGTCATAAGACACGAGCTCGTCCCAGTTTAAATGGCCCAACAAGCCCATACCTCATGACAAAAAGTCCAATTGAATCCAAATGATGATGGTCCCAAACACAAGCATAAAGAAATAATTTCTATTGATCCTACGATTATGGTTCTCATGTGGGTTTATGGGAGTGTAGACAAAGGCTCCCGCTGATGAAGGATTGCCCACAACTAGGACTCCTCACTCAAGGGTTCGAGCGACCAAGTGAGCGCACCCTTTTTATACCTTACGGTACGTGCCAACGAGTTATGATACGTGAATGACTATCAAATGGATTTCCTATTGAAGATTCCCCAGAGGGAGGGTGGAGCGAACTCTCTTAAATACTCAAGCCTCTTAGGCTCTTATCGCCTTGGTGACAAGAATAAACAATAGGTCCACCAAATTAGTCCATCATATTAAGCTTCGAGTAAAAGATTATCTAGGTGCCTTCACAGCTTTTCCATTACAGAAAGGTAGTGAATGAAGGAGGACACCAAACCATTACCTAGCTTTAATAATGCCTTTGATTAAACCCCTTCAACCCACTGTAGACACGGTTAACTAAAGCATAAATCACAAACATTACAAGACATTATTTTGGGGCTGATTCTCTGTCCCCAGTGGAGTCGCCAGACTGTAGGACACAGAAATTGGCGACGCTATTCCAGGCTTGAGGCCCGGTCGGTAGTACGGAGTAGCCCGCGGGGGACTAAACCGGAGAAATAAAATGGAGTCGCCACCCAGTGTGAACTGTGAAATGATTTAAGGCCGCACTCACCCCTCGCAAGGGAAGACCTTAAACCGTTGGGTTCGGAATGGTCCCTTACTTATGCCACTTGTAATGAATGGATTTGTGCAATAATCTAACCAAGTCTACGCAACATACATACGCAAGAAGAATAACCTATATCTAAGTTTGCATGCATAAAAGTAAATCGACATCACGACAAGCACACAATTTCATGAACATATGCATGAACATTTCCTCAAGTAGTACGTGGAGTTGTATCCCAAGTACAGACCGCACTACCGTCCATTCGGATTCAGCTACAAAATTTACGTCTGGGTTTCCATCTGATATACCACGAGAGGCAACACTCAAGCATTAACACAACTCAATCATTAACCCGGGTCCGGATCCGGAAATTACCATCCCTATGGGTGAGGGCTTTGGTGGCTTGCTGAGTTTCCGTGAGAGAGAAGCTGGGGCTTAGGTTTTTGTGTGGCTGCCGATAGTTTGTGGCATATGCTTGGTGAGAGAGAGATGCGTGTGGGTTAAGAATGTGTGAAGTCGTGAGTGGCTTTGCTGTTGTGAAGAGCCATGATTGGCGTGAGGTGTGTTGGGTGAGGGACGAAGAGAGAAGAGAGGCTAGAGCTGCTTATTATGGTTTTTTTGGTCGTGTGTTAAAGGGCTGGTTGGGGGAGCTCTTTCGGTGGTTAATGGGCTGGTTCCTTCTTGTGTTTTGCGGCAATGGATGGATTCTTTCTAGTGTGTTGGGCGTGAATTGCTAGGGGAGAGGGGAGGGGTGTGAATGCTAGGGAGAGAGAGGAGGGGCGTGAATTACCTAGGGGTTCTAAAGTTTGGTTTATGCTTCTTTTTATAGGAGAGGGTTGAGGTTTACCTTATACGGGTAGGAAAACGGAGATTGTGTAGTTATGGGGGAATATTTAATTTGTGTGTCATAAGGAAATGATCTCTTCAATTTAGGAAGGTAATTTGATTTGATTTGATTTGATTTAGTTTAGGCATGTGATTTAATTTATTTAGGAATGTGATTTATGAGATTTGATTTGATTCTTTTAATTCGGGAAGGTGATTTAATTTGATTCTTTTAATTCGGGAAGGTGATTTGATTAGATTTCAACATGTGTTTAATGTGTGGATTTGTTATTTTGGAGGAGATGGGCGTGTGTTTGGGTTCTTTTGGTGGCCTTGGTGTATGGCTTGGTGTAGGTTTGGGCCGAGGGTAAATTTTAAAATAGAGGTCCAACGAGCAAACCCGAAGCTATGTAAACAAATTAAATCCAACAAGGTATTGATTTCTGACTTCTCCCTTCCGACGTCTGTTTCCCGCGATTTCCGCAACATAAAGAGTAGTGCCTCCATATGAGGCTCATCATCAGGACTTATATGCAAAAATGCAGTGCCTACACTATGTTCTTCATTAATGAGACATATAGTGATGAATTATGTATTGGATGCATGATTACATAGCTTAAAGTTGAAATAAAGCTAATAAATTGTGTTAGGATGCTTTGGAAGTGTAAACACAATATGCTTGTTAATTAGGTCAAATATGTTCATGTTGGACATGGAATAACTAATAAGAGTTTGGAACTCTAGATTAAAGATTAAAGCTCTCTAAAATCACTTGACCACATTTGAGTGAACTAGAATCACTACCTAAGGGAGCGTCGCAACATTCACCTTCCAGCGTCGCGACACTGAGCATCAAACCTAGGAGCGTCACGACTCCCACTCTTTCGTGTCGCGATGCCGACACGTTTAGCTCTCGCATTTGCTCTCACACTTGGAGCGTCTCGACTCCCAACTCTCCGCGTTGTGACCCCGAGGGATGATGAACACTCAAACTTTATTTTCTCCATTTCGGAGTTTCCGAACTCCGATTTGGTCCATGATTTTTCCTACGGACTCGTATCAGAATGTAGTTTTCATTAATATATTTTAAAAAACACATATCCTTGATATCCTTGGATTAGACCCACTTCCGCTGCGCGAGGCACCGTTCTGACCATAGGGGTTCCACAACTGCCCCAACACCCACTTTCGCTGCGCGGGATACCAATCTGATCCTAGAGGTTCCACATCCGTCCCAACAACGTGTTGTTAGGGTTTTATCAAGGCGCGGCGGAAGCGCGGTTCGGGCGAAATCGTAACTTTAAAAACTTTTAAACTTACCAAATAAATTATTCAATATCCAATATGAATAATCATTCATATTTCACCCAAACACATTATATTTGTTATCAAATAACAATGTAAATAATTTAAAAACATAATGAAACTTTTAAGAAAATATTTTTCCGTAAAATGGCATAAAATACGTTTTTGCCCGAACTAACCAACCAATACATATGGGGGCTGCCCAGTTCAGCCCCGATAGTACTTGGGCAGTTCATGGGTTGCCCAAACAGTGATCAATTCACTGTTTGGACAGCGGACACCTGGTAAGCCCGAAACTCACCCGGTAACGCCATTTTTTTTACTGTTTTCATGTATTTCAACTCCAAAATAATTTCTGGAAATTATTCCAATACCCAAAAAACATCCAATACATTTATACAAAATAATTTTCATCGCCAAAATAACAGAAATTTCAGATCTGATTTGGTAACTAAAAATATCATTTTTCATGCTTTAAATCTAATTTTCTCAACATTAATCATATTAATACTTACACCAACCAAAGTCACTACCTATGAAGAAATCAAGAACAATTCTAGGAGTTACAAGAGTGGTCATAACACTCTAGAATGACAACAAGTCATCAAATGATAAAATTGAACTAATATTACACTAATATTATTTAATCTAACTTCATACATGCATCTAGCCTCCAAATCCAACCTCAAAATCAAAAAGCCCCAAAAACTAAGAAACGAAGAAACTTTAGAACTATTCTAGATGTTCAAGAACAAGAAACAAGCTTTCTAAGTTTAAGATTATTGAAGATTACCTCAAAATCTCCTAATTTCTTTAAACTTTCTTCTTGATTTCTTCAATTTCTTCCTTGTTTCTTCAAGGAAATTTTGGGAGCTTCCATGCTTGAGAGGTTCGGCCATGGCACTTAATTGAAAGAGAAAACAAAAAATTGTAACTTAAAAATTAGGCCAAAAACGACTTTGGGGGGCATTTTGGTCATTTGGTCAATTTAATCTAATTAAATAATAATAAGCCTTAAGTTAACAAATCCAATTTGTAGACTTTAAGCTTAAAAGAATCATGCCACATGTAAACAATAATAATCAAACATATTGCATAACAATTATGTAATATTGATATAATTTAATTATCTAGATATTTAACATTTAAATATCTAAATAATTAATTAATGTGATTATTATTATATATGTATTTTATTTACATTAAATAACAAATACATATATTAATGGCATGTGTCAAAGTCTCATTTGACAATTAATTAATATGTATCAAATCAAATCTTGTATCAAATACATATACACATTAATTATTAATTGACCAAAATCCCTGAATGCATGTATTTTCGTTTAATCGATTAAACGATTCGAAATAATTCATTTAGTCCAGTGAAGTATTATGAATAATCTATATTATTCATAATGTGTTGCCTAAGTTCTCAACGAGTACACTTCATATTGTGGGACTCTCTAAATTTAGGTTTATCCATCACGCAATCCAATATTATGTCCATAATTCACCCACTCGTAAATTATGACGACCATAGATAATCTCGCTAAACTATGTAAGTCGAGGTCATTGCATGGATATAATCCCTCTGTCACAGGCTATCCATATTATACCGGGGATATAAATAGAAACGTCAAATCCCTAAGATATAATATAGTTGACTTTCAGATTTACGATCTCTAAATAACACTCGGAACTCGCTTCCGAAGTATACCACGACCATGGATTTACTATATCGCAAACACATTAAAGATACATATGCCATGTACACAAGACTGATAGATTCTATCTGATACTCATAGGATATCATGAGTATCAGTCCACACCTAACAAACAGGCGGAGGTATGATCTAAATAGATCGGTGACGTGACTGCCATCAAAGTGTGGAGGATGTCTCATTTATCCACAGTGGTATCTCAAGTAGAAGGACCACTATGCTACTCGACTCGAGAAGATTCCTATTGACGCTGGTGTACCATCTATTGGGAAATCTTCGATGAGTCGTTCAATGTTTATGAAATAAACACCTACACGTCTATATGGGTCTCCCAAGACTCATGATTCATTGGGATAAACCATCGGACCAAGTCATGATATACGACATTTACTAGTCTCAGCGGATTTTACTAACCGACCCATGTCAGTAAATCTTGACCATAAACTTTATTTGAGTATATACAACTTATAATGACACTTCCCAATGTCAATTACAAACTACGTTGTAACTGCGCACTACGTTTTAAATCCTGGGGTCTTTGTCTAATATAAACGTATCACTAAATCATATTTAGTTTCAATCTAATCGTAATTAGATCAAATACGTATATAAAAACAAGAGGTGCAACCATTAAGTAAGTAATTTTATGGAAAAATGAATTATTCGTATTCATGAATTAGACATAAATACGATCCAGATTGGCACTCTGAGCACCAACCCCCATAATTTTTCCCACTTGCTCTAGTGCCAATCCACGGTATCATATACACATCTCAATGTGTATCACATACTCATAGCCCTCAAGAGTTCACCTAGCACTCAAGAGATAGGCAATAACAAGTAGGTTCGCTATAACATATTGAGTTTGTCCAACAAACCCAATCGTTTCCCTTCGTCAGCATCATTCATATTTCGTAGAACCTAAGTTATCCATCAATATGACTCAGATGCGACATGAACTTTGTGCTACAGCTACTGAGTTGTCTATATATTTAGGGATAAAATCGAAAATACTACACAGGCAACCGCAAACACAACACTAATATCAAAACTTCTAATCTATAAGGTCACTATGCAACTTCATAAGTCAATACTTCATAAGTTACAATTAATTCCACTAATACAGTAGAATCAACTGTGACACTCCCACTGCATCTTTTCTGACTCCATATGACGTAGACCATCTAACGTCGTAATTAGACTCAAAACTAATCTGTCCCTAATGGTTGCGGATTATATTCTCCATGAATAAGAAACTCATTCTTAATATCTCAAAGATAACAAAGAATATGTTTCATGACCCCTCATATGGTATACATGGTATCAAAAATAGCTTGTAATAATTACGATTAAATTGATATCTTTAATCGCACATAATATAGTATTCATTATGCATCATCCTATGATGTATAAAATTGACTAGACATTCTAATCAATTTCTCTTTCGACAAAGGAATCATCATTTATGAAAGATGAATACTATATAGAATAGACACATTAACTGTCAAACAGTTATACTAACTGTCACACATATAGTCTTGTTGTGTTCTTTATTAGATCATATCTAATGCACGACTAATGTGAGTATCTCATAAGTCTCTTAGTTTTATATCATATATAAAATTTTATATCGAATATAACAAAAACTACTCCCGATGCTATCATGGAGAAAAAAAAAGACTTAGGTAAATCTTTTACCTCACAAACATCTCATTATTACATTAATAATGATATCGTTAGGATAAATAACACTAGAAAGAAATATGTACGCTCCTACTAACCCTACTATCATATTTGTATTCTCTATGCTTTGATAAAATCAGACAATCTGACTGATATCAAAATTAGATAACACAGATTTTCGGACAGCTCATCTGAGTCAACAATAGGCTCTATAAGCTAGTATATCAAACTGTGATCTTAGAAGAATACAAACTACAGGGCCACTCCAGAATGAACTCTTCAAACAAAGAAATCACAATGGACCTCTTCTTCGAAGAAAGCATTCAGGAATGCCACTTTGCATTCCTAACTAAAATACATAGTTTAATATCAACATTAACCATCAGATCTTTAATTGTTCAATTAATGTGACTAGAGACAAGTTTCCTCATAATCTACAATAGATTGCTGAGTATAAACTTTCTCACTTTCATACTATAAAGGTCAAACCTTTAATAAGCTCACTCTGGTTTTGCTGTGGAAACCATTTGCACATTTTATGATCGATTCATAACGAAAGCTTAATCAATTTCAAAACGTGATCGTTTGTAAGCTACAAACAATCATAAATCTATGATTTAATGCCAACTTCCAAAATCGATATCAAATATCGCTCCCACTGTAAGTCATAAGATAATTTTCTTCAATAAGAAAACAACATAACCATTAAATATCAAATACTTTGTAAATGATTTTGACATCCTATTGAACTTATACGGAAGACGTCTAAGGGTCTTTTCATCTTATTAATTACGTAGTTCCATTTATAGTTTATCACTCTCACATTTAACTTCAATAAGTCAAGTCTTTTCTACAATTGTCAACATCTGATGTTACACACCAAGTAATAAAATAATTTTATTACTCGGGATCATAGAAATGATATTCTATCAAATAGAATATAATATTCTATTAAATAGAATAAATGATAAACTTTTACTTGTACTTCCAAGGAGTAAGTACTTTCAATTATATAATCATTACACAAAAGAAAGATTCAAATCTCAAACTTTTCAAGATTTGAATTTTCTACCTATACATATCATATGCGTAACTGTAGAAACTAATGGAACCTTAATTAAAAAAATTAGTGTTATTGGATCATATCCCCAAGAGTATTGAAACTAATTCGGTAACACTCAATACCAAACGAATCAAATCATATAAGATTCGATTTCTCCCACTGATCAATTCCATCATGATGGAATCGTCGAAGAATAATATTGAGTAAGAATCATATTCATTAAATAACCTTATAACTAATTGCCATAAATTCATATGTTTGATCATATCAAACATCTTTGAACAATTCAAAGACTTAGTATGAATTTTAAAGATATGTTTTCAAAACTTCAGATCGAATATATTTGAACCAGTCAAAATATTATATCCGCGTTTCATCATAAACATGTGACTAAGTCATGACAACTCATTGACTAAGTTACCAAGTAAAGAAAACTACCTTATGCAATTTACAATTTATTAAAATACACACATCTAATGTATCAATTTAATAAATTTTATGGTCCAATGACAACCATTGATTAAATGAGATTTAATCACATTCCTGAATACAATGTTCATTAAATGGATAAGGATATGTGGTGTGATCTCATATCACACCATCATTTACCATATGGAATAAACATCTAATGCTCAAGTGATAAAATATCATAAAGCATTGTTCTAATTTATTTACTTAATCGGATATTTTTCTTGATGTTTATCCCTATATCAAAGACAATACTAGTCGTATTAAAATATGTAACAACTGTTTATAAAGAACAAGTAAATATCCAATAGTCGCAAGTTCTGATATCATATATCAAAATAATTATTAAATAATATTTTAAATAACTAGATGGGAGATCCGGTATCCAATACCTATAGGTGTCGTATTGTGAGAATTGATATTCTCTACACATAACTATACACATCTCATTTCTTTAGCTTTATAATTTGCCTTCAACTATTCACAACAATTGCAAATAATTGATTAGCAAACTTTGTCAGACACATTACCTCTAAAGGTCAGTAAAGCCAAGAAATGTCATTATCAGATAAACAAATACCTAATGGAGTTTTCTTAATGCCAGTCAAGAATCTCGACACATGAACTAATTCATGTCAATTCTTACTGCAAAAGAAACTATTCTCTCTACATAATGATATCCTAAAACAGATATATATTTAGATTACTTAATGTGACTTAATAACTAAGTTACTAACCATCTTGATTTTTCAAGAAAATCGGAACAACAGTTCCCAATGGTTTAGACTAATCTAATAATATCCAAGCCTACTCTTAATCTAAAACCTATTCTAGAAAACTGCAACCATAAGGGAAGTCAGAAAACATATATAAAATATGCATGTCGTGGATTAAAAGTTTAGTTATATCAACACAACAAAATAAAGAAAACATAAGCGGCAATTTTCATAATATTACACACTACCTTAGTTATGGATTTTTAACCCAATAGTGCCTCCCACTATTTTACATAATACCGTAATCCCTAATGGAAAACGAGAATTCAATAATTAAATTGAATTCTATAATGGGAAGTGGACCCCGTGAATATATTTCGACTCACAACTTTGGCACGTTCTCGCCTACGTATATTCACAGGTAGACAACTCATTGTCAATCACAATCACTGTGACTTCTGATTTTGGACATGACTGTTTCTCGTTGTGACAGCTTTGGCACGTTCACAAGAGACGTATCAAGGCTTCACTTGTCAGTGACAAACTCAAGTTACCGATGTAGTCCTGACAGCTTTGGCATGTTCAGGATTTCCACTTTCACTTGAATTTGTCTCTTATCATATAAGTTCTGCCAGCGTAAATGAACTACCATCAGCCATAACTACACAGCTTTGGCACGATACAACTATAGCATCAGGAAATCATTTGCATCCATACTGACAAGGCGGACCAAGAAACAAGTATTCCTAATACTAGCTACTTTAATGCCTTATTTAAGTGGGGATATTTACTAAAGAGTGTTTTCCTCTACATCAAATGCAGAATTTAATCTAGATCAATTTCTCAACAGTTTAATTCTATCTGGGAAAACATAACTTAACTTTAACCATTAAATCTCTGTTATGTTTTCCGTTAGCGTAGAACCGAAAAATTAAGAAACATTTAAATTTCATGCATGTGCAAATATCAAAATTGGATTATATATCATATATCAAGCATGAAAAATGTAACGAATGATGGATAAGACCTGCTCTGATACCAATTTTTGTTGGGGATTTCTCAAGGCGCGGCGGAAGCGCGGTTCGGGCAAAATTGTAACTTTAAAAACATTTAAACTTACCAAATAAATTATTCAATATCCAATATGAATAATTCATTCATATTTCACCCAAACATATTATATTTGTTATCAAATAACAATATAAATAATTTAGAAACATCACGAAACTTTACGAAAATATTTTTTCGCAAAATGGCATAAAACGCGTTTTTGCTCGAACCGACCAACCAATACACATGGGGGCTACCCAAGTCAGCCCCAATAGTACTTGGGCAGTTCATGGGTTGCCCGAACAATGACCGATTCACTGTTTGGACAGTGGACACCTGGTAAGCCCGAAACTCACCCGGTAACGCCGTTTTTCACCGTTTTCATGTATTTCAACTCCGAAATAATTTCTGGAAATTATTCCAATACCCAAAAAACATCCAATACATTTATACAACATAATTTTCATTGCCAAAATAACAGAAATTCTAGATCTGATTTGATAACTAAAAATATCATTTTTCATGCTTTAAATCTAATTTTCTCAACATTAATCATATTAATACTTACACCAACCAAAGTCACTACATATAAAGAAATCAAGAATAATTTTATGAGTTACAAGAGTGGTCATAACACTCTAGAATGGAAACAAGTCATCAAATGATAAAATTGAACTAATATTACACTAATATTATTTAATCTAACTTCACACATGCATCTAGCCTCCAAATCCATCTTCAAAATCAAAAAGCCCCAAAAAACTAAGAAATAAAGAAACCTTAGAACCATTCTAGATGTTCAAGAACAAGAAACAAGCTTTCTAAGTTTAAGATTATTGAAGATTACCTCAAAATCTCCTAATTTCCTTAAACTTTCTTCTTGATTTCTTCACTTTCTTCCTTGTTTCTTCAAGGAAATTTTGGGAGCTTCCATGCTTGAGAGGTTCGGCCATGGCACTCAATTGAAAGAGAAAACAAAAATTTTGAACTTAAAAATTAGGCCAAAACCGACTTTGGGGGGCATTTTGGTCATTTGGTCAATTTAATCTAATTAAATAATAATAAGCCTTAAGTTAACAAATCCAATTTGTAGACTTTAAGCTTAAAAGAATCATGCCACATGTAAACAATAATAATCAAACATATTGCATAACAATTATGTAATATTGATATAATTTAATTATCTAGATATTTAACATTTAAATATATAAATAATTAATTAATGTGATTATTATTATATATGTATTTTATTTACATTAAATAACAAATACATATATTAATGGCATGTGTCAAAGTCTTATTTGACAATTAATTAATATGTATAAAATCAAATCTTATATCAAATACATATACACATTAATTATTAATTGACCAAAATCCCATAATGCATGTATTTTCGTTTAAATGATTCGAATTAACTCATTTAATCCGGTGAAGTATTATGAATAATCTATATTATTCATAATGCGTTGCCCAAGTGCTCGACGAGTACACTTCATATTGTGGGACTCTCTAAGTTTAGGTTTATCCGTCACAAAATCTAATTTCGTGTCTATAATTCACTCACTAGTAAATTATGACGATCACGGATAATCTCGCTAAACTATGCAAATCGAGGTCATTGCATACGTATAATCCCTTCGTCACAGGCTATCTATATTATACCGGGGATATAGATAGAAACGTCAAATCCCTAAGGTATAATATAGTCGACTTTCAGATTTATGATCTCTAAATAACACTCGAAACTCGCTTCCGAAGTATACCACGATCATGGATTTACTAGATCGCAAACACTTTCAAGATACATATGCCTTGTACACATGACTGACAGATTCTATCTGATACTCACATGATATCATGAGTATCAGTCCACACCCAACGAACAAGCGGAGGTCTGATTTAAATAGATCGGTGACGTGACTGCCATCAAAGTATGAAGGATGTCTCATTTATCCACAGTGGTATCTCAAGTCGAATGACCACTATGCTACTCGACTCGAGAAGATTTCTATTGACGTTGGTGTACCATCTATTAGAAAATCTTCGGTGAGTCGTTCAATATTTATCAAATAAACACCTACACGTCTATATGAGTCTCCTAAAACTCATGGTTCATTGGGATAAACCATCAGACCAAGTCATGATATACGACATGTACTGATCTCAGTGGATTTTACTAACCGATCTGTGTCAGTAAATCTTGACCAGAAACTTTATTTGAGAATATACAACTTATAATGACGCTTCCCAGTGTCAATTACAAACTACGTTGTAACTGCGCACTACGTTGTAAATCCTGGGGTATTTGTCTAATATATATGTATCACTAAATCAGATTTAGTTTCAATCTAATCATAATTAGATCAAATACGTATATAAAAACAAGAGGTGCAACCATTAAGTAAGTAATATTATGGAAAAATGAATTATTCGTATTCATGAATCAGACATAAATACGATCCTGATTGACACTCTGAGCACCAACCCTAACACGTGTTCCTAGTGACAGGGCTAAATCTGAGCACCTACAGTAATCATAACGAAAGAATAGGAAGATCCTAATCTGGGTGGTGTATTCACGCAAGAAGTCATTATTGGACTAAAGGCAAAACAAAGTCAGGCACATCTAATGCTCAATTTCAATTGAACTCCGGACTGTCAAACTCAATATTTTAAAGGTATGGATTCCCTTTACTTTATTCCACCTTCAATGAATAATTAAATTAAAATTGTTGACATCATTTAGGAAAGTCCCTCGAATAGAACTTATGTATCTAATCATGGTAGTATAAAATTTTTTTATTCTTTTTATAATAAATATCTCAAACAAATCTACTTAAAATCAGTTCGTATATAACTTGGAGTGCTCACATGGGGTATGGTTTGGTGGCAAAAAGTTCAGGACTTGATTACCAGATCCTGAGTTCAAGTATTGAGGGTGCATTTCTTGTAAGAGCATGAGACAACCGATAATTGTAACTGCTTCGCTTAAGTTCGGATCAGATGGTTTGAAGACAAAATTTCTAACATCTCCCAAAAAATAAGATGGGAGCATAATGTATTTTTTTCTTACATTACTCAAATTATGTAACCGAAATTTTTCCCCGAGGGGTATGACTTGGTGGTGTAGGGTTCAGGATATGCCTGAGTTCGAATTGAAAGTGTGTGTTTCTTATAAGAATCTGGACCGTCAGAGATTTTATATATTTCACTTAAATTCTGATGGAGTTATATGACGGCAGAATTTTTAATATTTCCCCAAAAAAAAATGATTTTCGGTCCAAAAATGTAACATGGATTAACTTTAAAGTAAATATATAGTATAGGACCACTCTGGACTGGAGTTCAAAACAATGACTACATCAAATTGATTGTCTGGCTCCACGTGCTCTTGCTAGAGGCTCAAATTCACGTGCACAGCGCGTGCCAACCAAGAAGTCCGATTAAAACCCCACTCAATTTTTCATGGACAGAATAATTCAGGAGGCGCCGAGTCTGCGTTTCCTCTTTCAAACACACTCTCTCACTCGTCTAACTTTTTTTTTTTTTTTTTTTTTTGCTCTCAATGGACTCTCTCGCTCTCTTCTGCACCGGCGCTCTCCTCGCTGGCGGCCTCTACTGGTTCGTCTGCATACTCGGCCCCGCCGAGCAAAAGGGCAAACGCGCCGTCGATCTATCCGGAGGCTCCATATCCGCAGAGAAAGTCCAAGACAATTACGACAGTTACTGGAATTTTTTCCAACGCCCTAAAGATACAACCAATGAGAAGGTTCCAGATTTCGTCGACACCTTTTACAACTTAGTCACTGACATTTACGAGTGGGGGTGGGGCCAGTCCTTCCACTTCTCCCCCTTCATCCCTGGCAAATCCCACCGTGACGCCACGCGCCTGCACGAAGAGATGGCCGTCGATCTTATCGACGTCAAGCCTGGAGACCGCATTCTCGACGTCGGATGCGGCGTCGGCGGGCCCATGCGTGCCATAGCCGCTCACTCGCGTGCTAATGTCGTCGGCATCACGATCAACGAGTATCAAGTGAATCGGGCTCGTTTACACAACAAGAAAGCGGGATTAGATTCCCTCTGCCAAGTCGTTTGCGGAAATTTCCTTAAGATGCCGTTTGATGACAACCACTTCGACGGCGCGTACTCAATCGAAGCTACATGTCACGCTCCGAAGCTGGAAGATGTGTACACTGAGATCTTCAGGGTTTTGAAGCCTGGATCTCTATACGTGTCGTACGAGTGGGTTACAACTGACAAGTACAAAGCGGTTAACCCGGAACACGTGGACATCATTCAGGGTATCGAACGTGGAGATGCGTTGCCTGGACTCAGAAGCTATGCGGAAATTACTGAGATAGCAAAAAGGGTAGGGTTCGAGGTTGTGAAAGAGAAGGATCTGGCTAAACCGCCGGCCCAGCCCTGGTGGACCCGGCTCAAGATGGGCCGGATCGCTTACTGGAGGAATCACATTCTTGTTACAATACTAGCCGCCTTGGGGATTGCGCCAAAAGGAACCGTCGATGTTCATGAGATGCTTTTTAAGACCGCTGATTATTTGACCAGAGGAGGCGAGACCGGAATCTTCACACCGATGCACATGGTTCTCCTCAGAAAACCTGAATCTTCTTAGCTGAGGTGTGTTACAGGTTCTGTTCCAGTTACTTTAGCTGGTTTTTTAAATTCATTTTTAATTTTGGTTTAATTATCATCATTATCAACATGTATCATTTTCTTTAAAATTTTATTTAAATTTGGTTGTTGGATACTTATTTCAATTTTAACATGTGATAGATTAGATTTAGCGGAGAGAGGCCGAGAATTTTGCTTTTTTGAATCTTGAATTTAATTAAAATATAAATTCTAGGATCTGTGTGAGGAACAGAGTGGATGGAGAAATGACAGTCATAAGAAACAGAAAGAAATAAGCTATTTTTGTTTTTGTTGTGTTTTGTTTTTTTAATTTCTTGAATCTCCACTTTGGGTGCTGGATAGAGACTAGGCCACTAGCGGGATGTGTTAGTTGAATCCGATGACAGGGAATGAACTTAAATTGGTTCGTATAATAATCCAATAAAATCTTAGGTCCCAATCTGTTAGAACTGATATATATTTTGATTTGGATGGACTTTTTTTTGTTTTTGTATTTTGAATTTATTGTTACTTATGATGATCATAGGGGCCAATTTAGATGCAGTGTTTATGTGTCCTTGGGTGTTGGGAGTTTTATAGGTGATTTCCGGGTTATTGATTGAATGATCACTATATTAGCGCATTGATTAGTGTAAAAATGACGCAAGAAGTCTCTCATTTATAGATGCATTCCCTTGTGAAAAGCAAGGGATACCTAGCTATCTGGTGAAATAGGGGCTTGCCCATATTTGGCACCAACTGAAGTACTGAGTGTGGGTTTGAAGAAAGCTCAATTTAGTAGATCAACATTAGGGTGTTCTTAGATCATTTACTTTATGTGATAATTAATTATGTAACAATCCAATGTTTGGATGGATATAAGCATGGAAACTGAGGACAGAACTATGATGCTTCAGCTCTATTTATGGTGACAAGTTTTTCGTTGTCTTAATTTATTTTTTCAAACTTTTTGTTAAGAGTCAAGTTAAATACGAAACACTTGAGATATGTTGGGATTACATTTCTCTTAAATTTTAATATTTTATAAAGGAAAAGTTGGGAATAAAACGGAACACTTGAGATATATAATGGAAAACTTGACAAATATAATGAATATTCGAACTCGATGCAACTGAAATTGTAGGTAAGTTGTCCAAGTTCTGAATTCCAATGGTGTTGTAATAGCAGACATTCTGTGTTTGCTGCATTTGGGGCTTATTTGGGATACTACTTGAGACATGCCATGCTACAGGAGAAATGTGATACTACTCAATTCTGGCTACTGCATTTCAATTCCATGTATTTAATGTTCAGCCTCTTGGATGCATTCTCACCATCTAGTTAACTCCCAAATTAACGAAAGTGAACATCAAAACGTCCAAGTTACTATCATTGTTCATTCATGAAGATGAATGGCTAGATTTAACCTTTCATTACCATAAACTGCAAATTTAAGGCTTATGGTGTAGCTCCTGAAGTTTTACATCTGCTTATTAAATAGAAACATTTTACACCAACAACTATCCACAATTGGGGTTTGACTTAATTTTGGATACTGGAAATTAAAGCAGTACCCATGTCTTATCCCGTCCCAAACTTGTCTGGCACAAGACAGAAATTGGGTATCCATCAGGTACTGGGTGATGAGATGAAATTATGTTTCAAAATTTTGATGAACTCCTGATTTTGTGTATATGAGGTGAAATTATGTTGAAGTCATGCAATTAGTCTATTTTCTTTCCATCATTTAATGTTTGAGCTGTATCAGTTACAAAAAGTGCTGATGATTTATGAATGAAGAGACCTTGAGGCATATTTATGTCTTTTATGACCATTCTGTAAGAGGTTTGCTGAGTGATACAATTGAGACCAAGTATTTTGGATGTTCATGTGTTATATTGAGTGGTTTTTATCTTCAACTTTAAATTTGAAGATAATTTATTGTTGCAATTTTAATTGGATTTTGTTCTTATTTGCAAATGATTTCAATTTTGAAGCTAATGTATAGAACGATGGTCGTATTATGAGTAATGTATTAGCAGAAGAGAGCATTGAAGCAGTCAGGACAATATTGTTGCTAATTAGTTATTGTGCTCTTAGGATTCAGTTGTTTTTATTTGCAAAAATCTGATGATTCGTGCATTTTCAAGAGATGAAACTGTTAAATGAGATGACTGAAAGTACTTGTTGGAGTTTGAGGTGAAACTTAGTTTTGAATTTGACTCAAAACTCAACTGATACACAGCAAAATAGCAACTGATCAACAATGTAAGTTAATGAACGGGTTGTTGAGCTGTATGCTTGTATCAGTTATAAAAAAAAATGGACGGGTTCGGGGAATTCTGAACCCATCTCGAGAATTCTCCAATTTGATAATTCCCGATCATATTTATTCATTTTATCCCCGATCGATCTTGAATAATATTCTCGCATCCCTCTCGTCTTAGAAATTTCTGGATGTATTCGAAAATTTCGTCGAAATTTACCCACCCATAATCGCAGCAGTGGGGGCTCGTTTTGGGCCACTCAACCAGCGACATTGACACAGATTATTAAAGAGAAAAGACAGAAAATAAGCTGATAAAAAATCTACCCAATATTCGAATTTATGGAAAATATGATCCACATATCAAATGAGTGGATGTCATTCATGATTACTGAGATTTTTATGATAATTCTGTAGCCTCCCCATCATCTTATTTGCTTCTTTTGAAACCCTCTATCCAATCAAATCCCAAATCTGCAACTTCCTTTGCACACTCTTATTGGCTCTCAGCTGCTTCTATTCCCATGGCCACCATTACAAATTTCATTTCAAAACTCCCTTCATCCCTTTCAACAAGCCCTAAATTCACACCTCTTCGCTCCCACAATTCCTTTTTATCACCATTTATCACAAAAACTAAACCTCTATCAACAAAAAAAAAAATAAACAGGTCATATTTCATAACAAAGGCGACAGCAGCTCCTGGGGCAGGAACAAAGAAAGCCCCAAGTGATGAAAGAGTAAAAAAAGTTCACAGTACTGATGAATTTGATGAAGCCCTAAGATTGGCCAAAAACAAACTCGTTGTTGTTGAATTTGCTGCTAGCCACAGTATCAACAGCAGCAAAATGTACCCTTTTATGGTTGACCTAAGCAGGCAATGCAACGACGTCGAATTCATTCTTGTGATGGGCGATGAGTCTGAGAAAACAAGAGAGCTTTGCAACAGAGAGAAGATAGAGAAAGTCCCACACTTCAGCTTTTACAAAAGCATGGAGAAAATTCATGAAGAGGAAGGAATAGGGCCGGATCAGCTTATGGGGGATGTGTTATACTACGGTGACAACCATTCTGCTGTGGTGCAGCTTCACTGCAGAGAGGATGTTGAGAAGTTGATTGATGATCATAAGGTTGATCATAAGCTGATTGTTCTTGATGTCGGGTTGAAGCATTGTGGGCCATGCGTGAAGGTGTATCCAACAGTGGTTAAGCTGTCGAGACAGATGGCTGATACGGTGGTGTTTGCAAGAATGAACGGTGATGAAAATGATAGCTGCATGCAGTTCTTGAAGGACATGAATGTCGTTGAGGTGCCCACGTTTTTGTTCATCAGAGATGGTGAAATTTGTGGAAGGTACGTTGGTTCTGGTAAAGGGGAGCTTATTGGGGAGATTCTTAGATACCAAGGAGTTCGTGTAACTTACTAATACTTCGAACTTCAAACATAATTTTTAGTAAATTAAAGGGTATTTTAGCAAATTTTTGTTTCTGTCTCATTTTAAACTTCATTTGGGTACCACATTCATACCCACAACTCTGAAAAGGGTCGCATTAATCCGATTCAAATTTTGTGGGTCATTTGATCATGCCTCGTTTATTATTGAAGAATGTTCTGTGGTTTAAAATGAATATTATGGAGCTTTAGCTATATTGTTATTATCTGTTATATTAGATAGAATTTACAATTGTCACAGTCCATTATTTGCACTGGTTACATTGCCTCAATCACGTAGTCAAGTTATTTTTAATATTTTCATAAAGCTTATCACTCAAATTCAAACCTTGAGGGAGGGAAAAAATTAAAATATATTAGGGTTTGCCTAATCAGGATTGGTTCCGAAGGATGATCAGTTTAAACCACCAGCCACCGTTTAAGGAGAAAATCTACAATACAACGGAAGTATTATATCATACGTTCAATAATCTTAATAATTCATGGCCACGTATGTTAAAATATTAAAAAATTAGGTATGTGATAAAATAATACAGAATTAAATTATTTTTTCAATATTAAGTTATTTAGTTAGTAGTTTTACCAATTAAGCTTGATAATCAATTTTCTCAATTAATACACTCAACAATTAATCTACCAATGACAAGTTGCTAAATAATATGAAAATACAATATGAAACTTGCAATAAATTAAAGAGAGAGTTATAGAGATTGACACCGGATATATAATGATTCGGTCAATTCTTTGCATACGTCAACTATTTCAAGCCACGCTTGAAGCGTTACACTATGTAAAAGTGAATTCACAATTTACATTAGAGTTTTCTCCCTAGGCTCACTCCAAACATTTACACTGTAGGTCTTTGATCCAAGACTTCTCTTAACCTTAAGAGATTTTCTTCTAAGGATCCTCTACCTTTACAATAAGAGATTTTCTATAAGGCTTCTATAAAATATTTTATAACAAATGCACCATTAAGAGTATATCCACTCGCACAAGGGATTTTCCAATTACAGGAGATTGATATTAAAGGTTACAACTCAATTGGATACACACAAAAGATAATGAAGATTAAGGTGTGAGTGTATATCCAAATAATTATAAGCTCACTAAATGATATGAAGATGTATGTAATGTGCTTTGATAATCAAGAGAGTATATGAATAAAAAGATTGATGAAACTCTCTGTTTTTTCTTTGTATAAAATGTATAAAGGTGATAGAACTTAGTAAAAACGAAATGGGGATTCAATTTATAGTGAAAGAGAAGACAACCCTAACTCTCTATCCTGAGACCGGTGTGCCCGTGTCAGGGACGAGTATGTTAGTCTGTAAATTCAAACGTTTATAAAAATATGACTATTGGGCATTTAAGCGCAAGACCTACCGGATTAATGATCGGTATGTCGGTTAGCTGACCGATATTGGGACCAGTACAATTCGTCTCGGTTCCAATAGCTATGCAAACTTCAGACTAACCGTTATTGGGACCGGTATAATCTATCTCAGTTCCAGTAGCTATGCAAACTCCAGAGCGCCTGGTATGAGAGACCGATATGGAGTAGCGTGGTTCCAGAGAGTATGCAATCAGGACTGATATATCGATATGTCGATACCGGTACATAAAACATATGATTTGAAGATTGAAAATATTAAGTATTTGACCATAATGCATATATATGGTGTATGAGTCTTATGTGCTTAGAATACTTGAATTAACAACTTACTTACATTTAAAGCCTTAAACTATAAAACTTCACAAATAATATATTTATTGAGCTCCATCTTCATATCCATTTTGCTTCGACGTCTTTTATAATGCTTTGTGAATTCCCATCTAAGTCGCTTGTGTTGTGTCATCAAAACCAATCATATCAAGAATATGTCACTTATAATCTCCTCATTTTTTTATGATGGCAACCTTAAAACTTGTGAGCTTTGAGAGTTTAAAACTTGTCATCAATATAGATGCCCATCAACATGTGATTTCCCCCTTAATATGTGATTACTCCGTAAACACTTAGAAGAACACATTACCACATAATTGCTTCCTTCAATGCACAAGTTTCATAAGTTTTATTTCATCTGTGAATATCTCCCCATTTTCCATTAACAAAAAGAGTGAAAAAACAAAGATAATGCGTAAATAGATATAAACTAACATGTGCAAATAGCATTTACAAGTTTTTGCCCTTTTACCATAAAATCATATGTTTATAGATAAATATTCATCAAAATCATTCAAGTTATACAAATATCTATGTATTTCATTATTAACCAAAAATGATCAATGACAAGGCATATCTGATGCAAATAATCCAAAAGGATCAAATGTCATAAATGTGTAATAAATCCAATGTGATACCAATTGTGATTAAAAATACAATAAAAGTAAGAAATGTAGGTAAATATTATAATTTTTCCTCAATTTTCAAATTTTGAGCTTTTGAAATGATTCAAATAAATTATCACTTAACTTAATAAGTTTCAATAATACTCAAATCATGCAATTAAGATCAAAAAATCTAACCAACGACATGCTTCATAAATATGTACAACTCATAACAACAATTGAAGCATTCTCAATTAGGGTGGAGGATACGATACCGATGTTTCCGTAATCACGGATATTTATCTTTACCGTTGTCACCAAGTGACAAATCCACCATTCTTGGAACTTGTGAAAAAATAGAATTTTGAGTAGTCATCCATCATATGCCTAAAACAAATTCCATTGAGGAAGCACTTTCATTTGGTTTTCATCTTCTTCACATACTCAAGGAAACTCATAAATTTTTTGATATCCAAACTTTCTTAGGTCATTGGGGGTTAGTCTTAGAATCTTTTGGAACCCATGCAACATTCATATTTTTCCTTTTGTTCATACAACCATTTCTCTTATATCATTTTCTATTGCATCCATGACATATGATATTTGCATCACTAGTAACATGTGTATAAGATGAGATGGATGCCCTTACAAAATATTTTTTCAAGAACTTTTGATTGATATGTGGTTTGTATCTCAATCCTCCCTTATCAAATACATATCTTTGGGAACCAAGTAACATTTTAAAATTCTTCCCACCCAAAGTAAATTTTGTTACAATATTATGCAAATCCATAATATTTTTGTTCAATGTAACATTTTCATCCATCATAAATTTGCAATCACATGTAGTAGAACTAGATGACATGCTCAAAATGTTCTTTCCTAATTTCACATTTTCGTCCTTTAAGCATACAATATCTTTTTCTTTCATTTCATTTTTCTCAATAATTGATGCATGAGCATTCTGTTGGGGCGGATGTGAGACCCATAGGGTCGAATCGATGTCATGTGCAATGAAAGTGGGTCTAACCCATGGATATCAATGATAGGTGTATTTATAAATTATTTTATAGAATATTATATTATGTTACAAGTCCGTAGGAAAAAACGGGATCAAATTGGAGTCTGGAAACTCTGTAACGGAGAATATGAAGTTTCAACATTCATGGGTAGTAACTGTCAGCATGTCGCAACGATCGGACTTGGGAGTTGCAACGTCCAATCTGTGAATGCTCAGCGTCGCGACGCGTAAGGGTGAGCGTCGCGACGCCCGAAGCTCCGAGAGTTGAGTGTCGCGACGCTGGATATCGGAGTCGCGACACTGTCTTGTGTAAAATATTGGCATATAGTGTTTTTTTTTCTTTAATCCAATTCTAAACAATTCTAATTTTCTCCAAACACTTCAATACACATAAAAGTAAAATTTTAACATCAAAACCAATATCAACACATTTTATATAACGAACATACATGTATTCTAAATATATATATGCATTAGTTTGAATCAAAGCACAAACCAAATTAGAATCTCACAATACAGTGACTCATGAACAATTCTAGGTCACTCAAAAGTGGTCAAGTGATTCTAGAATGGTAGTCATAACTTCAAGCTATCATTTAGAGTTCCAAAAACTCTAATTTTATGTTCCATGTCCAACATGAATATTTTAACTCAATTACAAGCATATTGTGTTTATACTTCCAAAGCATATGTACACAATTAATTAACCTAATTTCAACATCAAAGTATGTTATTATGTATTCAATACATAATTCATCATTATGTGTCTCACTAATGATAACTCACTAATGAAAACATAGCTTTGAAGAATATCAAACTTACCTATCAAGTTTGATTTCAAAATCCAATCTTATTTTCCTTGTTGAAATATTGGGGAGAACTTCAAAAGCTTCTTTCACAAAAATTTCATTTATGCTAATATCTATAATTCTTGCTTGTTTTAGCTTTCTCAAGCTTGATTAAAAACTTGCTCAAGCTTGCCTTTTATAACAAAACTTATGCAATTTTTAATTAATCTAATCAACTTTTATGCGGGCTTAATCCAATTTATCCAAATATGTATAATTATGTGTGACTAATCACATTTGTCTACCACTTTGATTTAATCTAATTAAATCAAGATAAAGTTTAATTAATGGATTAGTTATATGTATACCACTTTGATTTAATCCAATTAAATCGAGTCAAATATACCTATTATCTAAGTTCAGACACGTTCGTCATATAAGCCTAGCTTATATGTACGTAATTCGGAAACCTTTGAATTCGCGAAGAACACGAATGAACTTTCTGAATTATACAAGTCGAGGTTATCACATATGTTTAAAAATCCCTCCGTCGTAGCTATCTGAGTTATGCTTAGGAAACATAGATTACATCGTCAAGTTTCTGAGGCGCATATTTCATGTCGACATGTCCAACGATTCTTTACAACTAATCAGAACATCATTTCTGATATATGCGATCCACCATAAGTGATCGGTTTTGGCCAAAGTCTTAAGAATCGTGACTTACTCACATGGATACCTAAACCTCTTATGGTACACATATGGGCCGACGGATTCTATCTTGATATACACTTTATTAACGAGTGCATCGGTGCACACCCAACGAACATCTAGCGGTCAGACCATGAAAGGTCTCTGACATATATGGCATCAAAGTGTGGAGGATCACACACAAAATCAATGTTATCATATAGTCAAAGGATCACATATGCTACTCGACTCGAAGATATTCATATTGACGGTGGTGTATACTTCCAACTATTAGGAATCACTTGTGAGTCATTCAATATTCATTCCAACGAATACCCACATGTATGTATGAGCTTCCCTTGCTCATAGTACATTGGGTTAAACCATTGGAACTCCAATTCCAATATACGACATACGCTAGTTCTATAGGTTATAGAAATTCGACCGTATTTCGAAACCAACGACTATGAATATTTACTTTAAGAATAATTTATAATATTAATACTATCACAATGTTGGACCGCCCAGTGTCCAGTATTACTACATGATTATTCTAAAGTCGATGTCATTCTTAGCATATTTATATATATATATCAATCTAATATGCATAATAATATTACCATTAGTAAAAGTTGAAATGAAACTATAATTATTTTATTAATAAATAATAAAATATAATATACAATACATTATTCGGATTGATGTTCCAAGCACCAAATCCAACACATTTAATAATGATGAATGTTCCTTTTAAGTAATCTATGTTTCTTTCTCAGTGAATTATAAAATTCATGCAATCATTAAATGTTTCAAATAATTCATCATATTCAAAAGAATCATGTGACTTTTCCTGATCACTCTTATCTATGAGGTCATCTTCATCAATAGCCATAAAGACAAGATTGATGTTCCCCTCTTCACTTTCCTCTTCGGATGAGATAGAGTCGCTATTACTCCAAGTTGCCTTCATTATCTTCTTCTTGAATTTTCCTTTGAATTTCTTCATTGGGCAATCAGCAATTTTGTGACCCGGTTTCTCACACTCAAAGCAAGTGATTTTATCATTCTTTTAATTCCTTGGCCAATTGTCCTATTTTTCTCATCCATTCGAAATTTTCCTTTTGACATCTTATATTTGAGTAATTTCTCGAAGTTTTTATCAAATGTGTCAAGTGTTTATCATTATCATCCTAATCACTTGAGCTTTCACTATCCTCTTTTCTCACAAATGATTTAAGGGCTATACACTTTTTTATTTTTTTATCTTCTTCTTCACTTAAATCCTTCTTGATCTTCATCTCATACTCTAACAATTTTCCTACTAAGTCATCCAATTTCAAGGTGTTGATATTATTAGATTCTTTAATCAAGGCAATGCAAATTCTTCTTCACTTGATCACTTAAGTTAATGATTTTTCCTAAAACACTTAGTTGATTCACAATCATTGTGAACCTAGAAATCATCATCTCAATGTCTTCACCGGCTTCCATTTTAAAGTTATCCAACTCGCAATGAACTGATTGATTTTGGATTCGTTAACTTGGCTTGTGCCCTCATTTACAATCTCCAAAGACTTCCATAATTCATAGGCATTGTTAAATTCTGAAAGTTTGTTGATTTGGCTCTGATCAGTTATGCAAAATATGTGATTGAAAGCCTTTGCATTATTGGATGCTTCCATGTAGTCCTCATCGATCCATTCAGATTGCGATTTTGGAAATTCCACATTGTCGTTATATTTCTTTATTGGCATTTTTGGACTTTTGGTGATCAATTTGTATGATTGAATATCAACGACAAGAAGATAGTTCAACATCCTCATCTTCCAATAATCATAGTCAGTTCCAGTTTAGAGAGGAGGTAAATTTGTTGAAGCTCCATCAGCAAAGTTTGTTGTGTAACTTATAGATGTCATTTGATATCTTCTCAGATGGTCAAATTCTTTGAGAGAAGTCCAAGCTCTGATACCAATTGAAATTGCTTACAAGCACATAAACAATAGCAATTATACCCAAGAGATAGGTGGATTGGATATGTGACAAAATAATACAGAATTAACAAATCTTTTCAATATTAAGCTACTTAGTTAGTAGTTTTACCAATTAAACTTAGTAATCAATTTTCTCAATTAATTCACTCAACAATTAATTTTATCAATGACAAGTTGCTAAATAATATGGAAATATAATTTGAAACTTGCAATAAATTAAAGAGATAGAGTTGGAGAAATTGACACCGGATATAGTGGTACGACCAATTCTTTGCCTATGTCCACTACTCCAAGCTACGTTTGAAGTTTTTCACTATGTAAAAGTGAATCCACACTTTACATGAGAGTTTTCACCCTATGCTCACTCCTAGACCTAGTGGGCGGTTCGGAACCGAACCGAACCGGTCGGTTTCCGGTTCCATAAGTGTGGAACCGGAACTTTGAACCGAACCGGAACTGACCGGTTCGGTTCCGGTTCAGTTTCTAACCTTTTTTTTTAAAATTTTGAAAATTAATTAAAATAAATGAGATTAATTTTATAAATAAAAAAAATTATTACATTGAAGAGCTTGAGCTTAAATTTTTAAAAATTTAAGTTGCCTACGTATCCTCCAAGGGTGAGAGGAATCAAATCTCACGTAGTTCCATTACAATTTTAAGACATATGCCCTTTTTAAATTACAATTTTACAATTATCAATCATCATTATCAGTTGATCCTTCGGCTCCGGTTCCGCTTGCACTTGTTGTTGCACTTGCAGAAGCATTATCGAACAAATCTTCAAAATCATCGGGGGCATCTTCTTGTTATCTCAGATCAGCTCGAGTCCAATCATCCACACAAGTTTTTGTTTCTAGAGTGCTTGGATGTAATGAAGATCGCCTAGCTTCCAATATATTACCTCCCAAGCTGAAGGCTTGCTCAACCGCAACGGTGGAAATAGGTGCTGCCAATATCTCTTTAGCAATAATTGATAAAACATTATATATATTTTGATGCCGGTTCCACCATTCAAGGATTTTAAAATTTTTACTGCATAAACTTTCATTAGAAAACTCAAAATTTGTAGATAAATAATTATCTAATTCATGGTTATTAGTTGTTGTATCCCTAACTTTTTTATTTCGTTGCAATAACCAACGATCCCCTGCGCTAAGTCTTGTTTGAATTACCGGTTCGCTACTACTAGATTCACCTAATGTTCCTAAGTTATATCTTACAATATAATCATTAAATAAAACAATTAAATCATTTCTTAATTTCGTCATTAATCTTGTAATATCAATTTCATCTAATATTCCTAAATAACCATAATAAGCTTGTAAAGCACCATTCAAACCTTCTAATTTAAATCTAGGATCAAAAACAGCAGCAATAAGATAAAGTAAATGAATTTCTCTAAAATAATTCAATCATTTTACCTTCATAACAGTAATGGCTTCTAACAAAACAATATCATTAGGATCGCTACTGTCAACATGCTCATCGAGAGTGCCAACAATATTTAAACTCTCAAGAAGAAATAAATGTGTTGTAGGATAATAAACACCGCTAAAAACTAAAGTAGCATCATTAAAAACTCTTAAAATATCTAAAAAAATTTCATAAATATCTATTGACTATGATAAAGTGTGACATTTTGAACATGTTGAGAAAAAAACTACATGATGCATCTTTGTATTGAAATGCTTGACATAAAAGAAAATAAGTTGAATTCCAACGTGTTGGAACATCTCTTGAAAATTTAATCGGTTTAATACCATTTATTTTACAAAATTTCGTCCATTCTCTCCTAACTTGAGAATATGACCAAATACAGTTAAATGTCGTTTTAATTGGATCAAGGAAATGTGATAATAATTTTAGACCGTCTTGCACACATAAGTTAAGGACATGACATGTACAACGAATATGAAAAAACCGACCCCCTAAATTTGGTTGACATATTTCTTTTAAATCATTGATGGATGCAGTATTTGCAGATGCAATATCAAATCCAATTGTTAAAATTTTTCTACTAAACCATATTCATCAAAAATTACCTTCATCATTCTATAATTATTATGTGCAGTATGTTGGTCATCAAAAACTCTAAATGCAATAAGTCATTTTTGCATGGTAAATGATGCATCAATCCAATGACAAGTCACACCCATGTATGAGTGTGTTTGCCAATGGTCACTCCAAATATCAGAACATATAGAAATACGACATTTCATCTCTTTAAATATTGCATTTAAAATAATTTTACCATCTTTGTATAATTTAAAAATATGACGTTTTGTTGTGTTTCGAGTCATTCTACATGCAGCAGGATTTAAAGCATTATGCACGTAATTAGTAAAATGAAGTTTTTCACCAAAGCTTAAAGAAAGATGTGTCATACAAGTTAATTTTGCAAATTCTTCTCTATTTTTTGCATCAGAATATTTAAATAAATCTACAGCACTCGTACCTCTACTAGATGATGCGTACCTGGCCATTTGAGTTTGCGTCGTATCAATGCCAAATTCAACCGGATTATGTTTTTCCATGCGCTTGATCATATTGCCGTATCCACCAAAAAATTTATAGATAACCCCACAATAGTTGCAAATTGCTCGTTGTGAATCATCTTCTAGGCGTTCCAAATTAAAATGAATTTTGAAAATATTCGAGGACCGATACTTAAATTTTCTTCTCCGTGATTGTGCACTGACACTAGGGCCGCTCTCTTGGGTTGGCATATTTGACATTATGTTCTCAGATAAGCTTCCATTTTTCATTTGAGAAATTAGGAAGAAAAATAAGAAAATTGAATAATTGTTAAAATTTTAACAAATTAACAACTAATTGAATTGAGATTGAGAATAAGAGAATTGTAGGAAATGAGAGAGTTGAGAATTTGGTGTGTTGAAATAATGAAAAATGAATCCTATTTTTAGATTTTTAGAATTTTTTTGATACCAAAAATGCCCCTAAATATAACCATTTTATTACCGTTATTAGGGATATATTAGTAATTTATATTTTAATTTATAAATTTTTTAATAATTTTTTTTTAACGACTCCCCCCCTCCCCACGGTTAGTAGCCGTTGGGGTAGGGTTCCTGTTGGAACCCTACGGTTCCAACAGGAACCGAACGGTTCCGGTTGGAACCGTAGAACCGGTGGAACCGTAAGGTTCCACCGGTTCCGACCGGTTCGAGTTGGGGACGAACCCCAACCGAACCGGTCGCCAACGGTTCCGGTTCCGGTTCCGGTTCGGTTCCGGTTCGGAACCGGAACCGTGGCCAGGTCTACTCACTCCAAACCTTTACACTAGAGGTCTTTGATACAAGAATCCTATTAACCCTTTGAGATTTTCTTCTCATGCTCCTCTACCTTTACAACAAGCAATTTTATTACAAGACTTCTCTTAAAACTTTTGCAACAAATGCACCATTAAGAGTATACCCACTCGCACAAGAGATTTCCCAATTACAAGAGATTGATATTGAAGGTTACAACTCAATTGGATACACACACAGAATATAATGAAGATTAAGGTGTGAGTGTATTTCCAAATAAATCTAAGCTCACTAAATGATATGAAGGTGTATATATCTAATGAACCTTGATAATCAAGAGAGTATATGAATAAGAAGATTGTTGAAACTCTCTATTTTTACTTTGTAAAAATGTATGAAAGGGCAAAAATGAAACGGAGACTCAATTTATGGTGAAAGAGAAGACTGCTTCAACTATCTGTCCTGAAACCGGTGTGCCAGTATCAGAGATTAGTATGCCGGTTTGTAAATTCAAACGACTATAAAAATATGACAATTGAGCATTTAAGCGCAATACCTACCGGATTATTGACCGATATGTAGACCAATATACCGGTTATCTAACCAGTATGATCCGTCCCGATTCTAATAGCTATGCAAATTCCAGACTGACATGTATGAGAGACCGATATGGAGTAGCTTGATTCAGAGAATATGCAATCAGGTCAGATAGACCGGTATGCTAGTACCAATACATAAAACATATGATTTGAAGATTGAAAATATTATGTACTTGACCTTAATGCATCTATATAGATATGTATGAATCTTATGAGTTTAAAATACTTGAATTAACAACTCACTTATATTGAATCATAAACTATAAGACTTCACAAATGATATATTCGTTGAGGTCCATTTTCGCATTCATTTTACTTCGATACCTTTTTGTAGTGCTTTGTGAATACACATTGAAGTCATTTGTGTTACATCATCAAGATCAATCATATCGAAAATATGTCGCTTACAGATTAGTCGTCCGAATGACTTGAGTTCGAGCTAACTTCATGCATGCGTTACATTGCATCACAACTCTTTGTTTTTATTCTATCAAAAGTCAATAAAAAAATGTCAATAATTGAATACCTAATGTAAAATGTGAAGCCCTTGTCATCCGTTGGATGAGGGACACATGGCACAATCCTTGCCGTTGTCCCAATTGCCTTTATTTGCTCATCCTATATAAATGCCACTTAGGTTGAGAATTATAGTGAGAGTTTTCATTATTTGTATTCCTTAAATAATTGGCTAAGTGTTAAGCCAATTTCCTAGTCCAAGTTAGTGTAGTCTTCAATTGGGATTTGAGAGATTGTCACTTTTAGAGATTAGGGTTCTTTGTGAGATTTGGGGAAATACATTTTGTAAACGGATTCAAGATTCCGTGTGTAATCTTGAAATTGCTTAGTGCAGCGAGCTCCCTATTCCGGAGTTCGACGTGGATGTAGTCGGGAATCTTTCCGGCGAACCACGGTAAAATCGTGCATTCTTGATTGATTGGTTTGACGAATTTGCGACAAAACTTAACAATTGGTATCAGAGCTTTTGGATTAAGATCCAGTGGGCCGATTAGATCTGTTGATTGAGGAAATCAAGAGCCCAAGAAGGAGAGCCCTTCTTCAATTCGGTGAAGTTGTGGGCTGGACGAAAACCCTAACATTCGTCAAGAAAGTCTGCAAAAATTTGGAAGACCAAGCTGCCGGTTGAAGAAGCTGATCAAAACAGAAAATTCAGTGGGCCTAACAAGAAGCCCAAGATCCATCTTCTTCCATTTTATTCGGTGAGAATAATCCCTAAAATCGGTGAGGAAGAACAGCAGGCGAACGGTTTTTTTTTTTTTTCAATTGACAAAGGGCAACAGAGTTCTTCAGTTGACCAAGATCACGGCCAAACGAAGAAACCTAATCAAGAAACCAGCCGATCAAGATTTTGTGCGGCCAAGAAAGAGCCGAACAGAACACAAGATCAACCGAAATAAAGAACACAGAGACCGACGGCAAAACCAGATCAGAAAGCGGTCAAGAAACAATCTAAGCCACTGCCGACCAAGACAATACCAAGAGCAGCCGATTCATACACAACAGATTCAGGGTGCCGAACAATCCCAGGTGCTGCCGAAAATTAAAAGCCTGAGTAATGAAGGCTTATTGCCTGGTTGTGTACGTGTTGCTGAGTGCTGTTTTGAGTGTATAAGACATTGGGCTGTCACATTAAATTGTTGGGTGATTTAGTCTTAGGTGTCGGGGTGATAAGTTTGGGTACAGGAAGGTTAGGAGTCTGGTGTTAATTGGCGTGATTGATTCCTGTGTGTATAATTGTTTCTGCAAATCATACTCTCTGAGTTGAAGTTCTGTGTAGCCGAGTGCTGCTTGGGTGGTTAAAGCTGTGTTGGGTGATTGGGGGCTTTGTGTTGTGTGGGAATTAAGTTCTGTTGAAGTTGTTTGTGTGAGCCACTGTCGATTCTGGCTGGGCTGAATTGGGGAGTAATTGCCGAGTGTGATTGCGGAATTGTCATCGGGTGATTACTGTAAAAGGCAATAGAAATGCCGACCATGAGACTCGACATTGGCATCTTTGACGGGAAAGGGGATTTCACTACTTGGAAGAAGAAAATGAAAGTCCTGTTTTCTCACCACAAGGTGGCTTTGGCACTGGAACCAAATCCAGAAAAGTGGCCAAAGATGGAAAAGGAAGCGAAGGACGGAATCCTGGAAGAGGCTTACAACCTGATTTTCCTTCACTTGGGAGATTCGGTCATCAGGAAGGTTGATGGAATGGACACCGCCATTCAACTATGGGGTAAACTCGAATCTCTTTATTCTGTTATTTCTGCACCAAATTTAGTGTTCTTAAAAGGAAATTTGTTTAATTACAAGATGGATACTAGTAAGTCGATTGATGATAATTTGGATGAATTCACGAAAATGACTCAAATCCTTAAAGGAACTGACCAAGCCCTAGGAGACTCTAGCGAAGCTATGATACTTTTAAATGCATTACCTGAAGAATATAGTGTCGTTAAGAATTCTCTACAGTACACAGGAGTTGTACCTAGGCTAGACTTGGTGATATCTGGTATAAGGGCTAGAGAGCTAGAACTTAGAACCAGTAGGAGAGGAGGAGCGAACTTATTCGTGAAAGGAAAAAATGAAAAGAAATACAATGGTCCTAATAATCATCAGACTAGTAACCAAGAACCTAAAGGCAAGAAAAAGAACAAACAGGATAAGAATAAAGATAGTGACAAGAAGTGCTATCATTGTGGAAAGATGGGACACCTTAAAAAGAATTGTTATAAGTTCCTGAGGGAACAGGAAAATGAAGGCAGCGCCACTGTGGCTGCCGAAAAGGAGTCAATGTGCCTATCTGAGGCATTGACTGTGTGTAGGGATCACATTAGCAGAGAATGGATTCTGGACTCAGGGTGTTCCTTCCACATGAGTCCGTATAGGGACTGGTTTGTCAACTTTAGAAATTCTGACCAAGGGACTGTGTATATGGGTAATGACAATACTTGTAGGATACAGGGAGTTGGGGACATAACTCTTAAACTTCATGATGGTAAAGTTAGGATTCTTACTGACGTTAGATATGTACCTGACTTGAAACGGAACCTGATATCATTAGGAACACTAGATGAGTTAGGTTTCACATATAAGGCACATAAAGGACACATGCACATATCTAAGGGTAATAAACTGATCCTAACTGGTATAAAGAGAAATGGATTGTATGTTCTAAATGGCCAACATGTATTCTCGGATAAACCCATTTCTGCTTTAACTTCTAATGTTGATATGACTAATATATGGCACTTGAGACTTGGCCATATAGGCCAGAAAGGAATGCAGGTACTCAGCAAGCAAGGACAATTTGGAAAGGACCAGTTGAAGCCACTTGAGTTTTGTGAGATCTGTGTGTTGGGCAAACAGCACAGACAGAGCTTCCCAACTGGAATTCATTTGTCAAAGGCGAGTCTGGAGTATCTTCATTGTGATTTGTGGGGACCAGCAAAGGTCCATACACATGGGGGTAAGAGATATTTCCTCTCTATTGTTGATGACTACAGTAGGAAGGTATGGACATTCTTACTTAAATCAAAGGATGAAACTTTGACAAAATTTAAAGAATGGAAAGTATTGGTAGAAAATCAAACTAGTAACAAAGTAAAAGTCTTGAGAACTGATAATGGTTTAGAATTTTGTAATACTGAGTTTGATCAATACTGTACTAGTGAGGGTATCCTGAGACATAGGACTGTTAGAAACACCCCTCAACAGAATGGAGTTGCGGAAAGAATGAATAGAACCTTATTAGAAAAGATCAGATGTCTTTTATTTTCTTCCGAACTTCCGAGGGCCTTTTGGGGTGAAGCCCTCAATACTGCTACTCATTTGATTAACCTTAGCCCTAATAGTTCAGTTCAGTTTAAGACACCAGAGGAAATCTGGTCTGGTAGAGCTCATAAGCTTGCACACCTTAGAGTATTTGGCTGTGAAGCCTATGTTCACCAGTCCATAGGTAAACTAGAACCGAGGTCAATCAAGTGTGTTTTCCTAGGATACCAAGAAGGGACAAAAGGGTATAGGTTATGGGAAAGGGAATCACCTGGAGTCAAAGTCATAGTTAGTCGGGATGTTATATTCAATGAAATTTGTTTTCCTTGTAAATCTACTAACAACAATGCAGGTGCCTTAGAAAAGGATCTAGCAGATTTTGATCTTGCAGGTGGAGCTCAGATGCAGGTGGAGCCAGGGACATCAAGGACCGCTGAGCAAGTTGGTGACATGTCAGGCACGGAGACATCTGAGGACACCCAGCCCATGAGAAATAACCAGGAGGAAAACAGAAATGAAGTAGCAGATATACAAGAACAACGTGAAGAGGACACAGTAGATCAAGTGGATCATACTGAGCAGCATGATGAAACACCTCAAGACACATTGGCCAACTACCAGCTAGCGAGAGACAGAAGTAGGAGGCAGGTAAGGCCTCCTACCAGGTATGATTACTCAACCAATGATTTGTATTTCTGTGCATTAATAGCAAGTCATGAAATTAATGGGATTGAGTCTGCTAGCTTAGGAGAGGCATTAAAGTCTACCCATAAACTTGAATGGGAAGAGGCTATAGAAGAGAAGATGTTTTCTCTTAGTATTAGACCTGAGGTGATTAAAATGGAAAATGTGCCTTATGCAAATGCTATAGGTTCTGTGATGTATACCATGATTAGTACTAGACCTGACTTGTCATATGCTGTATCTTTATTGAGTAGGTTTATGTCTAATCCAGGTGGAGCACACTGGAGTGCTTTACAATGGTTGTTAAGATACTTGAATACTGCTGTTGATTATGGCTTATGTTTTAACAAATCTAACGCTTTAGATTTGGTAGGGTATGTTGATTCTGATTTTGCAGGTGACAGAGACTCAAGAAAGTCAACTACCGAAGCAGAGTATCATTTTGTTCGGGAAATTATCTCAAGTAGTAAGATTGAGATTAAGAAGGTTCCAACAGAAGATAACCCATCAGACATGGGGACAAAGATTGTGACTGCAACCAAACTCTTCCACTGCATGAAGCTGTTGCAGGTGGGGGTTGGCTGACCTTGCAGCCGACATGAGCGGTGATGAGAGTAGGTGAGTTTGCTGTGCTGTATTGGCCTTAGTGTGTCTTTGTGTATGATTGGGAGTGAGAAATGTTTTTGGGCTTCAAGGTGGAGATTGTAAAATGTGAAGCCCTTGTCATCCGTTGGATGAGGGACACATGGCACAATCCTTGCCGTTGTCCCAATTGCCTTTATTTGCTCATCCTATATAAAGGCCACTTAGGTTGAGAATTATAGTGAGAGTTTTCATTATTTGTATTCCTTAAATAATTGGCTAAGTGTTAAGCCAATTTCCTAGTCCAAGTTAGTGTAGTCTTCAATTGGGATTTGAGAGATTGTCACTTTTAGAGATTAGGGTTCTTTGTGAGATTTGGGGAAATACATTTTGTAAACGGATTCAAGATTCCGTGTGTAATCTTGAAATTGCTTAGTGCAGCGAGCTCCCTATTCCGGAGTTCGACGTGGATGTAGTCGGGAATCTTTCCGGCGAACCACGGTAAAATCGTGCATTCTTGATTGATTGGTTTGACGAATTTGCGACAAAACTTAACACCTAATCAAGAGGTGCGTGACATGCCTATCGTTTTAAAATATTTTTTTCCTACGACGATTTTGTCTTATTATATGAATAGAAGTCACTATAGGAGTGCTTCTACATTTTAGCACTCCTTTAACGAATTTGAGATCACGTTTATATTTTACATTTGACCAAAACCTCATGAAGTTTAATCTAAAAAATTACATGCATAAAATTCCTAACCGCTTTGGTAAAATTAACTTGTGAAGGATAAGAAGCAGCAAAGACTTGGTTAATATTGGCCTTTTCACAATGGCTAAAACCCAAGGCAACTCGAATCTTTTGACAAGTATGGAATGCATTATATACATAAATGAATGCGGAAAAATATTTTAAGAGTTTTCAAAGCGTAATATTCAAGTTCAATTCTGAGAGAAATATATATGATTAAAAATATTTGTGGGTTCACCCATCCTTTTATCTTTGAGTGATTTATTCGAAATTATAATCTCATTAATTTTAATAAATATAAATATCATTTTATAATTTATGTTTATGTCAACATATATCTTCTCTACTTCACTTTATATAGAACAATGTTCTCATTTTTTTTTTTTGAAATCGTTGGAAACCCCACCTCCAAACCATCCGTTCCGGATTTAAGCGGAGTAGGTAAAACCCCAACTGTCTCAAACTCTTATAAGAAATGTACTCCCTATATTCGAACCCAAGATCTGAAGGTCAGACCCTAAACTCTACACCACCAAGTCACGTCCATTGGAGACTCTCATTTTCTGTATCAAACACTTAGACTTCTATGTTTTACATGCCATAAACATAAAAATGATCCCAAATTGCTTGAAGGTGGACGTTAAATAATCATCAAGGTGTGGTTTAATGGTGTAGGGTTCAGGATCTGACATTCAGATCTTGGATTCGAATTTAGGGAGTGCATTCTTGTAAGAGTCATGGACAATCGGAAATTTTACCTATTCCGCGTAAGGACGGGTCGGATAGTTTAACGGCGGTGTTTCTAATATTTCCAAAAAAAAAAAATATACGTATATAAGAGAGAACAAAAATAATGAACAACATATGGTTGAGACAAAATCCACAAACGTGGCTCCTGTTTAGTCAGCAAAGTTATACAACTATCCTAAACTAAAAAACAAAATTTACATTAAAATATTTCATTTAAGTCTAACAATTTGCCTAAAGTCTAAAATTAACCAATAATTGTCCAATCCGCCTGCACAATGCAACTTAAATAATATTTGTCCTAGTCATTTTTGTGTGCATGCTATATATATATCTCCACAACAACTTTTAATTGAAACCAATTTATAATAGAGGGTAAGTTTCTGTGTATATATTTATTATTTTAAATGTCATAATAAATTATTTTGCTTACCTAGCAACAGATGTCAATTTTTATCTTAGCTCACATCGATCATAATAAATTAGGAAACTGAATATGAACTTTCTTGATTAATTGATTTTTTTCTCAACAATTTATTTTGATGATCCAAGCACTTCATTCCAAAAGGATGCTTGCTAAAAGAACAGCTAAAATTGAAAACTGAACAAGCAGCTTATCAATTTTAATCAATTTACATACATATAAATATATTATATCAAGAAACAAAATGAAAACAAAACAATTTCCAATTTGCCCAAATTAACCAACCGTTGAGTTCAATTGAAGAGGCGCAAGTGGATTCATAGTTCTTCTTTTCCATAAATTCACTTCTTTTCTTGGCTGAAAAGCAATTCCCTTCGGAGCTGAAAATGGAATAGTAAATTCATCTTCATCTTCATATTCATATTCATATTGTTCACTGTCTCCTCTTTCGTAATAAGAGTAACAAGTCCCACTGTCAGTTTCCGGCGCAACCTGGTGAGTTGTCCAGTCAAAACTCGTAAAAGTTTCACGACCACTCGCAAATCTCTTCATTTGGCTTAAACCCGGAGCCCTATCCGGCAGCGGACGCCTCACTTGATCAGCTGCGTGATCAAAAGATTTTCTTGCAGCTGCAGGTTTTGAAATCGTAAACATTCTCTTCAGCATCGATGCACGTTTCTTATTGGCCTCCTTAGGAGAAAACACTTCACCGTTATCTTCTTTAGAAACTGAAAAACTATTTGCTTTATCCAAGTTTTTCTTGTGCTTGTGCTTGTGCTTGATCTGACCCATGCATGAGATTTTTGGCGAAGTGGGTTCTTGATTTGCAAGGCTCTGGTCATTATTATTCTTCAAATTTCTTCGAGCTTCAATGGGTACTAATGACATCGACATCACATGACCTGAAAATCCTTTGCCCTTATGAGTCTTGTGATGATGATGATGATGATGATCTGATCTTTTTTCTCTGTTGGGACTGTGAAGAGGGTTTTGAAAGTTGACTGAAGTTTTTTGGAGCAGTTTCAAGATATTGCTATAAGCTTTAGCGTGTTTATGCTCCATAATTGTAACAAATGGATATGATGATATCACACTATATACAAATCTTTCAATCACTTGAAGCAGCTTTTATGAGCTTATAAATTGAACAAGAAAGGAAGAAGATGACTGAATCTGTTTTCTGTATAATGTTTGTGCTTTAAATTTGTCAAGAACAGAGGGGAATATGGTCATTGAAAATGAAGCACCCACCATCATTTATTAATACAGCTTTTTTGTTTCTTCATGATGTAAGATTCCATGTGCTTTCACAATAATTTAATTTTGTATTCAAACAAATAAACCCACGGGATTAATTCTGAATTAATAAAATCAGTTAAATATATACCATTACTCTGTCAATTTATGACTTTTTAGTCAACGAAGCTCGATCTAATCATTTGAGTTTCCACGTTGCTTAAAATGGATAAAACAAAAGATAATTAATCGAAAGAGAAATAAGCTAGAACCTACCGGTATCTTTTTTACAACACAGGTTAATCTTACCCAATTTTCATATATCTCATCTTTTTTATTATTTTTATTTTTATTTTAATTTTATTGTTGTCGCCACTTAGTTGAATCCATCTTAATTATTCTATTCTATGAGAACATATTCTATTTCTTGCTTACGGCATTTGTTGAAATCCCTTTATTGCCTTGTAAACCATATGTTACTTTTAGTGAAAATCACTTCACAACAACAAAAACCATCCCGAAAAGTTAAATAGAACAAAAAATTATGCCTTAGATTTATCAAAAATAATAGACTTACACACACTTATCCCTAAAGTTTTCACAACTCTCTCACCAGGGCCGGTCCTGAGTTTTTGGGTGCCCGGTGCGAAAGCTAAAAATATGCCTTTTTTTATTACGAAAACATATGTTTTTGTAAGGAACCTTATGACATCACTATCTCCACATTGGTATGATATTGTCCACTTTGGGCCTAAGCCCTCATGGATTTGGTCTTGGGCTATACCCAAAAGGCCTCATACCAATGAAGATACATGTACATCCTTATATACCCATGATCTTCCCCATATCTAACCAATGTGGGACTTTGGGACCACCCAACAATCCTCCCCTCGAACAAAGGACCACAAAGGACAACTGAGCCTCCCCTCAAACGATCATTCATCCGTCCACTCCATGAAGACCAGAGCACACCGCCTATCTAACCGAGCACTCACGGATCACGATCGGGGCTCACCACCTTTGTTCGGTATTCCGAGGATTCATCCACATGGCTAACTCCGGGGCATGGCTCTGATACCACTGTAAGGAACCTTATGACATCACTATCTCCACATTGGTATGATATTGTCCACTTTGGGCCTAAGCCCTCATGGATTTGGTCTTGGGCTATACCCAAAAGGCCTCATACCAATGAAGATACATGTACATCCTTATATACCCATGATCTTCCCCATATCTAACCAATGTGGGACTTTGGGACCACCCAACAGTTTTAAAAAACAAAAAAAATTTAACGAGGACGGGAACCCAGTCGAAGCTGGGGGGCTTTTTTTTTTCCGTTTCATATTACCAGAGAGTTGTTTCCTAAAAGACATGGCTTCACTAATTTGTTTACAAAAATTACCTACACATGATATAACAAAAATTTCTGATCAAAATTATCATTCCAACATATATTATATATTATCGGCCAAGGCATAAACCCATTTTCAAGTTTGACATAGCAACTAAGTTTATTGCATAACTCAATGACTCATGGCAACTCATCACCTAAAGCATAAATACCTACAATGCTTAATCTAATCAGTAATCATGCAAAAAAATGCAATTCCAACCAAAACTTCATGAATTTTCGAAAATGAGCATAAATGTTACATGCTTAGAAGTTAGAAAACTCAAATTAATCTAAGGAAAAGAGAAAGAAACTTACTAGGGCTGAAGAGAGCATGAAGAATCAATAAAACCCACTCTTTATTTGACAAAAATTTGCAAGAGAAAAAATGAGCAAGAGAGCGAGAGTCATGTAAGGAAATTTCGTGAATTTTTTTTAAGAGAGATGATGATGAATAGTACATCCCACGTTTTTATTCACAAAAGGGAGATATTTAGACTTTAAAATATTAATAAAAATTTAAACATTTGGTGCCCCTAATGACTGTTGGGCCCTGGAAAGTTGCCCTTGTGGCACTGTGCCAGGGCCGGCTGTGTCTCTCACTGTAGCTACAGTGATTTACTGTAGCTCAATGTAACTACCGTAAGAGAGTTTGGAAAACTTTAAGAATAAATATGTGTAAATATATCATTGCTCTAAATTTATCGTCCCTACGGGTTCGATAGGATTATAAATAAAATTTATAATTATAATTATTCGATTTTTAAAAAAAAGTAATTGTCTGATTTTTTAATTAAAAAATTATAATTATTTTTTATTGTCAATTCAGTTAAGCACAATTCTTTTTTTTTTTTAATTTTTTAATAAATTAAAAAATTAATAATATTAACTGAATCTAAATTTTTTTTTTTTTTTATGGTGTAACTCTTCTAATCATCGTAACTACACCAATAAATTTTTTTCATATATTTAAAATCTAGGAAAATAAAAACAATAATAATTAAAGTAAAAAATTATAGATATTTCATGAAATTAATTATCATTCAACACTAAATAAATTAAATAATCTAATAAATATAATTATAAAATAACAACATAATTTGAATAGATTTTAAAAAATTCAATAAAATAATTTATTCAATTAAATCGTTTCGATTTTTTAATTAAAACAATTATTCTAATTCGTTTAAAACGAAACATAATTAGCTTACCATCATTTTCCTTTTCTAAAAAATAAAAAAATAAACTAAATGAACGGCTGAATTGCGGAGTCTTATGTGCTGACACTGTAAGACAATGCCGTTTTCGCCTCACCAATTTTCCGCAGTCAAAGCTTCAGAATTACGCCACACACTCTCCTTTGCTGAAACCCTAAGCTTGCCTTCAACTTGATTTCATCTCATATAATATAATACTTCAAACATAAAATATTTATTTATTTTTACAATTTTACTAATGAAACATTAATCTCAAAAATTTGTATTCAAATGCAGTTAAAAATTGATCAATCAATCGGATTTTAAGTAAAGGAATCAGTTATGGTTCTCTTCTTTGATTTGCAGGACTTCATTCTCCGTGGTCGAGTTCTGAAACTATACATGCAAGTTCTCAGGACTGCTCACAGAGCTCCTCCTCAAGCTAGAGGTAAAATATTGTTGTGATTCTCTGATCATTGAAGAGTGTTTAATGAGGAAAAATGAATTATATTATTATAATAATAAAATTTACAAGTGTTTAAACTTTACAAAAACCTCACTCTCAATTAGCTTTCAATTTATAGCAAAATCTATGACTCAAATGTCAATAAATAAATAGTTTTCACCTAAAGTTATTTGTAATTTTGCACCAATTTTCAAACTCATCTAAAGTAGTTTTGGAGGATTCTTGGAGGTGGATTCATGCATGCTTTGCAGCTGGATTCAACAATTTTCCCTCTCCACCTGCATCCAAAACGATTTTCATATGACAGCTATACCGGCTATGTCTCTGCATAACTCTGGCTTGTCCCGAGTGACCACATTTGTTGACATGTCGGTTGTTTCTCTGTACAATATATTTCATCGTGTCTCTGTACAGTACTGCTCTGTTGCCATGTTTATTCACCCATTTATTTCTCAGTGCCTTCTTGCCTTTTGGGAAATTCTCCGTCTCCCCTTCATCAGTAAGCAGAATATATTCGGATCTCGAATATCTGATTTATGGAATCCTGCCTCCCTCAGATCTTCTTGTGTGAGATCCACTAGTTTCAGGAGGTCAGTCATCATCCAAATTTGTGGACGTTCATGTAGCTTCTACTAGAGCGGGTTGTGGCTCCCTATGCTCAGTACTCTCTTCTGTAGCTTCCGATAGAGCGGGATGTGTCCCTATGCTCAACATCTTCATATGCCTCTTCTAGTTCTACTTCTGGAATTTCATCGTGGACCATATTTGTGGCTAATTATGCTAGTGTTGGGTCTGGATTTCTGTCGGCACTGGAATTGGAAGACATCTTGGGCTTTTCAATATATTCAATTGTCTGGTCTTCAAGAAACTCTACATCCCAGCTTCTGATGACCATCTTTTTCTCCGGATCTCATAGTATGTATTCAAATTCTTCATCTCCATAGCCTAGGAATATACATGGAGTTGTCCTTGCATCGAGCTTCTGCTTGAGCTCATTGGATACATGTACAACAGCTAAACAGCCGAATACTCTTAGATGAGAGTATGAGAGATTATTGTCAAACCACACTTTCTTCGAAATCTCAAAATTCAACGGTACATATGGTGATCTGTTGAGCAGGTAGTAGACGGCTCGAATAACTTCTCCCTATAATGACTTTGGAAGCTTAGTCATGCTGATCATTCTTATGAATTTCTCCATAATAGTGCGGTTCATTCTTTCAGCAATACCATTATGATACATGGTGCGTGGAATAATCATTTCATGTCGAATGTCGTGTATTTTGTAGAAGGCATCGACTCTCTAGAAGTGTACTTGCCTCCATTATCTGTGCCAAGGCACTTTAGTTTCTTCCCTATTTCATGTTCTACCATGACTTGGAAAAGTTTGAAATGATCTAGGACCTGATCATTTGCTTTCAAGAAATACACCCACACTTTCCAAGAAACATCGTCAATGAAAGTCAGAAAGTACTTGTTACCGCCTAATTAATTAACCTCAAAGGACCACAAACATTAGAGTGTACCAACATTAGAGTGTACCAGACTGAGCAACTCTGATCTTCTCGTAAAAGAGAAATTAAAAGAGACTTTATGTTACTTACCGAATAGACAATGATTACAAAGATTTAGAGCAACATTCTTGGAGACAATGATTAGATTATTCTTTCTCACTCGTGTGAGCGAGTCTCCAGTGCTACAGATTTTGAGAAGTCTCATATTCAACTATATTGAGGCTCTCTAAACATATTTGTTGGAATTGGTGCTTGGAGTGCCAATCTGAATTATATATTTTATTATTTATTAATAAAATAACTACATTTTCATTTCATACCTTATTAATGGTATTGTCATTATGAATAATAGATTAATGTATAGATATGCTAAGAATGACATCGACCTTAGAATAGTCTTGTAGTAATACTAGACACTAGGTGGTTCGACATTGAGATAAGTATTACTATTGTAAATTATTCTTAAAGTGTGTATATATATTCCTAGTCATTGGTTTTGTAATACGATCGAATTCCTATAACTTAGAAGACTAGCATATGTCGTATATTGTAATTGAAGTTTCAATGGTTTAACCCGATGTACCATGAGTTTTGAAAACTCGTATAGACGTGTGGGTATTGGTTGGACCGAATACTGAATGACTCACATGTGATTCCTAATTGTTGGAAGTACACACCACTGTCAATAGCAATCTCCTCGAGTCGAGTAGCATATGTAATCTTTTGACTATAGGATAACATTGATTTTGTGTGAGATCCTCCACACTTTAATGCGATGTATGTCAGAAACCTTTCATGGTCTGGCTTCTAGATGTTAGTTGGGTGTGGATCGACGCACTCAGTAATCAAGTGCGAAGCAAGATAGGATCTGTCGGCCCGTATGTGTACCTCAAGAGGTTTAGTTATCCATGTAAGTAAGTCACGATTTTTAAAACTTTGGCCAAAGTCGATCACCTGGGGTGGATCGCATCAGTTTTAAAGAATCGTGGACATGTCAACATGAGATGCGCGCCTCGAAAACTTGACGGTGTATTTTATATTTCCTAAGTACAACTCGGATAACCTACGACAGAGGGATTGTTAAACATATGTGATTACCTCAACTTGTATAGTTCAGAAAGGTCGTTCGTGTTCTTCGTGAATTCGGAGGTGGTCGAATTGCGTACATATTAACTAGGCTTATATGATGAATGTGTCTGAACTTTAAGAATCCCAATATGAAGTGTATTAGTTGAACACTTGGGTAGCCGATTAATTTTGATAAAAGATAATATTGGATATTATAATTATCAACTAAGATAATCAAGTTGTGGACAACAGAACCTGGGCGACGCGTTTCTAGGCTCGCGGCCTAGTTGGGAAGTACGAAATAACATGGAGTCACCACCCGGTGTGAACCGGGACAAAGATTTAAGGCCGCACTCACCCCTCGCAAGGGAAGACCTCAAACCGTTGGGTTCGGAATGGTCCCTTACTCATGTCACTTGTAATGAAAGGATTCATGTAATAATTTAATCAAGCTTAAGTAACACTTATTTCCAAGAGTATCATGCTTCTAAATTCCCATACGCAAAATAAAACTTATGCACACATTTCACATATATCTCACATCTAACATTGCATGCTTAAAAATATATCAAAGTAGCAAAGAACATACAACTTCATTGGCATATATTCAAGAAAACACAAGCACACATATTAACCATACAAGCACACATATGGGCACTTTTCCAAGTGGTACGTGGTATTGTATCCCAAGTACAGACCGCACTACCGTCCATTCAGAATCGGCTACGGAATTTACGTCTGGGTTTCCATCCGATATACCGCAAGAAATAATACTCAAATGTTATCATGACATAAGCATGTTTATATAGAAGAGAGCTAGGGGTTGCCCTTGTCTCACAAGGAAAGGATTTTGGTATTCAATTAGGATTTCCAAGAAAGGCATACACAAGATTGAGGGGGGACAAAATATTTTAAATTAGGAAGTTGTAATATTTAATTTGTGTTGGTTTAGGAATACAAATATTTTAGATTGGTAATTATCTTATTAGATTAGGAAGTCAAATATATGATTGGCTTTAATTGGTTAGGATTGATTTTAATTAGGTATATCTTCTTTTTAGTTTTAGTATATAATATATTCAATTTATTTATTAGGCATGATTTTAGTTTAAGTTTGGTAAATGTTTTATTTAATTGGTAAATGGTTTAAATATTTTATTTAATGTTTAATGTTTAAATTAATATTTATTTATTTAATTTGGGATGTGTTTTATGGGCTTTGGGGGGCTAAATGGGCTGGGGTACGAGGCTAGCAGCAAAACCAGAAATACCGACTCCGTTCGAACGCCAATTAGAACGTGGCACGAACATCCGCAATCTGGACGAGGTTCGAACGAAGTAACGAACGCAGCACCAACGAAGACAATGAACTTGTGGAATGAACTTGATGACATACTTATTCCGAATTTCCCCTTCCGACCTCCGTTTCCCGCAATATCCTTAGCTAAAAAGGTAGTGCCTCCAATTGAGACTCATCATCAGGTTTCACATGCGAAAATGCAATGCCTACAGTCGCCCCCACTTTGATGGGACTTGTGCAGTATGTGACTTTGAACAATCCTATCAAATTTATGCAATGCATTTTTACTTACCTGGCTCGGCTGCCGCCTCGAGTTGAGTTGATACTGCAGCGGACCTCGATCCTGGGAAGCGTCCCAATAATTGCAACTGACAACGGGGGCACCTCGACCCAACACCGCTGACTATAAGGACCTCGCCCTTGAATTGATGATGTAGTGGGCACCTCGACCCTGGGCACCTCTACCCGGAACTACAACTGACAACGGGGGCACCTCGACCCTGGGCACCTCGACCCAACACCGCTGACTATAGGGACCTCGCCCTCGAACTGATGATGTAGTGGCACCTCGACCCTGGGCACCTCGACCCGGAACTACAACTGACAATGGGGGCACCTCGACCCTGGGCACCTCGACCCAACCCAACACCGCTGACTATATGGACCTCGCCCTCGAACTGATGATGTAGTGGGCACCTCGACCCTGGGCACCTCGACCCGGAACTACAACTGACAACGGGGGCACCTCGACCCTGGGCACCTCGACCCAACACCGCTGACTATAGGGACCTCGCTCTCGAACTGATGATGTAGTGGGCACCTCGACCCTGGGCACCTCGACCCGGAACTACAACTGACAACGGGGGCACCTCGACCCTGGGCACCTCGACCCAACACCGCTGACTATAGGGACCTCGCCCTCGAACTGATGATGTGTCTCCATACCTGGAGATGACATGATATGGGCCTCGCCCCCAAGCTGATATGGGCCTCGCCCCTTGGGACTCATCCCAAAAACTTAAATTGCGTTGACGTTGCTTGGCTCATTCCTGCCGCTTTCTCCTTTCTTTGAACCTGCGAACACAAAACAGAAACAAACACAAAGAGAATGCAATGTTACGTGTATGCATGAATGATTTTCCTATCCCGTTGGGTTAGATCTTCTGCCAATTCTCGTGGTGACTGCTTAGTCTTCTCTCCCTCAGGCAAAGTATTGCTTCAATCTGTCTACGTTGATCGGCTCGGTGAATTCGTTTCCTTCCAAGTCTGATAGCTTTACTGCTCCATTTCCCATTACCTTCTGCACTATGTAAGGTCCTTCCCAGTTAGGTCTGAATTTTCCTCTCGGATCTGTAGTCGACGGCCTCGACTGCTTAAGTACCAAATCACCCTTTCGGATCTTGGTGGGGCGTACTTTCTTGTTGAATGACCGGGTTAGTCTCTTCTGATACAACTGCATGTGATACAAAGACTTCGTTCTCTTCTCATCCAACAGTGTTAACTGATCAAATCTCTGTGCGGCTCATTCCTGTTCCGGTAATTCTGCCTCTGCTAATACCCTCAGGGACTGTATTTCCACTTCTACTGGCAATACTGCTTCCATTCCGTAGACCAAGGAGTAAGGCGTGGACCCTGTTGCTGTTCTTACTGATGTTCTGTACCCCCACAAAGCATACGGTAATTTCTCGGCCCAATCTCTGCAACTTTCTGTCATCTTGGCTAAAATTGTCTTTATAGTCTTGTTGGCTGCCTCAACTGCCCCATTTGCCTGCGGCCTGTACGGTGATGACTTGTGGTGGCCTATCCCATACCTCTGTAACATTGCCTTCGTCTCTGTTTGAAACTGGACCCCGTTGTCTGTCACTACATGATGCGGCATACCATACCGACAAATGAGGTTCCGAGCTATGAACTTTGCCATCTGTTTCGCTGTAACATTACGGAATGATTCGGCTTCCACCCACTTTGAGAAGTAATCTACTGCCACCACTATGAAGCGATGCCCATTTGATGTATTTGGTCGAATTTCCCCAATCATATCAATTCCCCATGCTGAGAAAGGCCACGGCTCTGACAACCCGTGCAATTCTGTGTGCGGTAAGTGATTCAAATTACCTTGTGCTTGACAGTCATGACAGTGCTTTACCATCTTCGCGCAGTCTATTTCCATGGTTGACCAATATAAACCTTGTCTCACTATCTTGCGGGATAGATTCAACCTGTTCATGTGCGGACCACATACCCCGGCGTGTATTTCTCCCATTACATGCTGAGCTTCTTCTTTTCTCAAACACTTCAACTGAATACCGTTTGCCTGCCTCTTGTACAGTTCCCCTTTCAAAGTCACATACTGGGAAGCTAACTTCTGAATGGCTATTCTGTCTTTTCTGCCCGCCTCTTCCGGGAATTCACCATGTTCCAGATACCTCTGAATGTCATAATACCAAGGTTTACCGTCGTCAACCTCAACTTCCAGAATTCTTTCTATCTCATAAGCAGGTTTACTTGCTGTTGTCAGTACCAACGGTCTCATCACTAACTTCTCTGGATTTTCCCAAGTCGCTGCTAGTGTAGCCAATGTGTCTGCCATCTGATTCTCTTCTCTCGGTAGGTGCTGAAACTTACACTCGGGGATAACCTGTGCCAATTTTCTGAGGTGAAAAAGGTAAGGCTTCAACCGTTCTTCCTTCAATTCTCATTCTCTTCGCATCTGCTGGACTACCAACATAGAATCTCCATAGATTTCCACACTCCCGGCCTTCAAGGCTATCAATGCTGTCAAACCAAAAGCACATGCTTCATACTCGGCCGTGTTATTAGTCACTCTGAATGTCAACCTCTTGGCCAAAGGCAAAGTCTCTCCCTCGGGGGTTACTATCACGATCCCAATTCCGGCTCCCTTGTAATTCACTGCTCCGTCAAAGTACATCTTCCATCTCTGAATTGTTATTGCTTGGATCTCTTCATCTGGAAACTCAAACTTATACTGATCCCCCTCAACAGGTTGCAATGCCAGAAACTCCGCTACTGCTCGTCCCTTGATCACTTTGGAGGTGAGATACTCAATGTCAAACTCTATCAACAATACCAACCATCGGTCTAGTTTTCCCACTAGTGAAGGCACTGAATGAAGATATTTCAGAGGATTCTCCTTTGCCACCACCTGGATCTTGTAAGACTGGAAGTAATGTCACAACTTTCTGGAAGCCCATACCACTGCAAGACAGATCTTCTCAACCTCCTGATATCGAGCCTCATACGGGAGCACCTTCTTACTCAGATAATAAACTGCATGTTCTACCCCTGTCTCATCCGCCTGTACCATCATACCCCCCAATGCTTCTGATTCTATAGCCAAATACAATATCAAAGGTCTACCCGGCCTCGGAGGTTTCAATACATGTGGCTTCACCAAGTACTCTCTGATTCTGTCGAAGGCAGTCTGACATTGTTCATTCCATCTCACTGGCTGATCTTTTCTCAACAGTTTGAAGATAGGCTCACATACCGATGTCAACTTGGCAATAAACCGACTGATGTACTGAATCTTCCCCAAGAATGCTCTGACTTCCTTTTCTGTCTTAGGTGCAGGCATTTCTGTGATTGCCTTGATCTTTTCGGAGTCTACCTCTATTCCGCCCATTCCCATTGTATGACCAAGCAATTTCCCTGATGTCACCCCAAACACACATTTCTTGGGGTTAAGCCGCAGGTTATATCTGTCAACTCTCTGAAGGAACCTTTCCAATGCCTCAATATGCCCAACTCTTGTCTCTGATTTCACCATCATGTCATCCACATACACCTCAATCTCTTTGTGCATCAAGTCATGGAAAAGTGTAGTGGCCATCCGCTGATAAGTAGCTCCCGCATTCTTAAGCCCAAACGGCATTACCTTGTAACAATAAGTGCCCCACTCGGTAACAAATGCTGTCTTATGTTTATCTTCCTCAGCCATGAGAACCTGATTGTAACCTGAAAACCCATATGCAAACGAATACATAGCGGATAAAGCCGCGCTATCAACCAGAACATCTATATGCGGCAAAGGGAAATCATCTTTCGGACAAGCTTATTGAGATCTCTGTAGTCTACACACATTCTGACCTTCCCATCTTTCTTCGGTACCGGTACTATGTTAGCCACCATTCGAGATACTTTACTACTTCCAGGAACCCCACATCTATCTGTTTCTTAACTTCCTCTCTGACTTTCTCAGCCCATTCTGGTCTCATCCGTCTGAGTTTCTGTTTTACTGGCCTCATATTCGGATAAGTTGGTATTGTGTGATGGGCAATGTTTCTGTCTACCCCAGGCATGTCCTCAGAGGACCAAGCAAATACTTTGGCATATATGACCAACACTTCTTCTAGTTTCTCCCTCTCTTCGGAGGTTACTTCACTTGCAATCAAAATTTCTTTTGGGTTCTCAAGTGTACCCAAGTTAAATGCAATAGTTCTGGCTGAACTGATGTCAAATATGCTTGATTCATGCAGAGTAAACAGAAATGACTCAGGCAAGTAAGCAAAAGAAATGTCTTTATTATTGGATAATGCGGAAGTACATTCAAACAAATCAGGAAGGTAAATGTCTTCATCATCTATAGACACTTCTTCATTTGCAATCAGGTCTTCCTCAGGCTTCTCATCCTCTCCAGAGTCAGGCTCTCTAACTTCATCAATTCTTCTTCCCCAAATCTCTGCTTCCACAGCTTTTCCAGTCAATGGCTTCTCACCCAACAAATCCTGGAAGATCTCAAACCAGGTACCACAATCTCATTACCTCCACAGGTTCAGGCTCTCCTTGATACCCTGAACCTTTCACAAAGCACTCCATCAGTCTCAGGCCCTTTTTCTTGACCTTTGGCTTTTCTTCGTCAGATTTGTACCCCAAACCCTTCCGAGTAGTCTGTCCTCTGAAATCCGGCAATTTTGAACTTTCCCGCTCAAACTTCATCTTCTCCATAATCCTAGCCACCCTAGGATCCACCCATTCCTCGAAAGTAGCTGACACCTGAAACCTCGTGAAAGTTTGTATCTCCAAGGCAGCCACGGCATTATCTAACTCAGCCCGGATGGTAACAACTTCTCCCTCATACGGGAATTTGATCATCTGATGCAAAGTGGAAGGCACGCCCCCAAGTTTGTGAAACCAATGCCTTCCCAACAATAAGGCAAAAGTGGCTGGGATGTCCAGCACTGTGAACTCAACCTCATCCTCAATCGGCCCTACCTTGACCATAGCCACAAAGGTACCTTCAAATCCCATTTTACTGTCATCATAAGCTTTAATAGTCATACTGGAGGGGTCCAAGTCTGTTGCTTTCATACCCAATCTTGCCAGAATTTTCAACGGGCACACATTGATGGACAAACCGTCATCCACCATCACACATGAAGTTTTCTTGCCCCTCACCTCGGCCCTGATAAAGAGAGGCATGTTATGATTTGTTCCCTCCACCGGGAGTTCATCCTCAGAAAAGGATATCTGCAAAGCTTCTTTCTGAACCGACCCAACAAACATTGCGGGGTTGACATCCTCCGGTACCACAATCTTGCTCAATGCCTCAACCATAGGCTGCCTATGCTCCCGAGATGCACATAATAGTTCCGAGATACTCACTTGTGCTCTAGTCTTCCTCAATTGCCTCAGCACTACATCCCCTTCAGTATTTTCTGCAGTCTCAACCACTTCTCTACCATCTGTCAAAGCTTCTTTACCCTTTTTCGCCATATCATTGTAAAAACGACCGCTATGTGTCATTCCCCTTACTTCCTTCTCATCACTGCTAGAGAAATCAAGCCAAAAGTTTTCTTCTGCTCAAACTCCTCACTAGTACTATCCCAGATTCCCAGGAAAAAGGCTTGAGGGTGAAAAGATTTCAGGATAAGGTCTTCTGGGAGGCCAGAATTGATCATGTAGGCTGGTGGTGGTACGGCACGGTAGTTGGGTAAGGGGTTTCTGTGTGTGTCAGGCTGTTCTGTTTCTGGGTTGGGTATTTTTTTGGAGTCTATCAGGTCTTGGATTTCATGGCGAAGTCGGGCGCAGTTGTCGGTGTCATGGCCCTTTTGTTGGTGGAAGTGGCAGTAAAGGCTTAGGTTATAATGTGATGGTAGGGGATTGGGTAATGGTTTGGTATCCAAGGGTTTTAAGAGCCCTTGCCTCTTCAATTTCTCTAGCACCTTAGACAGGGGCCTTCCCAAGTTGGAAAACTGCCTGTTCCGGATAGCGGCAATTTCAGCAGAAACGGGCTTTGTTCCCGATGTCCCCCCAATGGGCCTCCTGTTCAGACCATAGAATTTTCTATTCTCGGCCTCTTCTTCCTCAATATCCATGACAGTTTCCCTTAACTGCCGAAAGTCTGCAATCATGGAGGTCATCCTCCTCAACTTGCCGTAAATGGAGGGCTTGGTGCCCTTGATAATCATCTTGATCTGATCCTTCTCCGAAGGCCTAGTCTGCATTTTCAATAACTGACCCCCTCCACCGGTCCACATACTCCTTAAAACTCTCCTCCGCTTTCTGCTTAACATTCTCCAGATCACGGAGTGACAGATCGATCTCCAAGTCAGTGACATATTGCTTCAGGAAAGCATCGGCCAACTCCCTCCAATCATCCTTTACTTTCTTATCCAAACTGTGGTACCATACCACGGGAGCTCCTTCAAGCGACATTCCAAACATTTTTTGTACCTGGCGCTGAGATAAGCCACTGAACTCATGACTGATACAAACTGTCGGAGATGCACCCTCGGATCCCCATTCCCGTTGAACTTAGCCATATCCGGCATCTTGAACTGTGCCGGCAACTGTTCCTCAAAAGTCAATGTGTCATAATCCAGCAAATCCTCATTCTTACCCCTCATCTTGCGGGTAACCGACTCAACCTGATCCCGAAGTTTCTGTAACTCTGCCTGAGACCCAGATACTCTGCCCGCTGCATACTCTGCCATATCATCAAAAGTGGGGGTATCATCCCCCAATCTGTTCGGAGGTTCCTCTTGCCTTGCATCCCCAGAACTACCCCCAGCACGAGACCCGGCTATACCAGCCACAGCAGTAGTCAAAGCCTGCAACTGTTCAGTGACTTTGGCGAGACTGTTCTCTAACTGATCCATACGGGACACCTCATTATCGAATTCACTCATACTTGTTCTTTTAGTGAACCTTGTCCCTTCTCTAACCCAAACGGTATCTATGTTGTCTTTTTGAGACATAGACGGTGTTAACATGATATATGTATGCATGAGGTGCATGAGATGCATGTAACATATAACATACTAAATTAAATAAAATTCTCAAACAAATCGGCCTATTATCATTTTAGAAGCTTTTGGGACAACTGTCATAAGAGTGAACCCGTCCCAGTTTAAATGGCCCAACGAGTTCATGTCTTATGGAAAAGAGCCCAACTAAATCCAAATGATAATATTCCGAACACAAGCACAAGGTGGCCCACCAACACTTAGACGCCTTTGGCCCAATAGTCATGGAATACATCCTTGTCCCAGTTTAAATGGCCCAACAAGCCCATATCCCATGACAAATGGTCCAAATGGATCCAAACGATGATGTTCCCAAACACAAGCATAGAAGGGAAATAATGCAAACATAACATAATAATTTTTACATAATGGCCCATCAACATTTCAGAAGCCTTGGGCCTAATAGTCATACGATACGAACTTGCCCCAGTTTAAATGGCCCAGCAAGCCCGCATTTCTGACAATAGTCCAACTGCATCCAAATGAGGATGGTCCACAAGCACATACTCAAGGAAATAATTGTTACTTTAACTTTAGCCAACCCGGTCTATGGGTGGGTTAGCGAGAGTATAGACAAAGGCTCTCACCGGCGAGGAATAGCCCACAACTAGGTCTCCCCACTCAAGGGTTCGAGCGACCAAGTGAGCGCACCCTTTTTTATACACTAAGGTACGTGCCAATGAGCTATGGTGTGTGACGGACTGTCAAATGGATTTCCCGTTGTAGATTCCCCAGAGGGAAGGTGGAGCGAGACTCACTTAAATACCCAAGCCTCTTAGGCTCTTATCGCTTGGTGTCAGGAATAAACAACGAGTCCTCCAAATTAGTCCATCACAAAAGGCTACGAGTAGATGGCTATCCAGGTGCCTTCACACAGCTTTTCCTTCTAGAAAGGTAGTGAGTGAAGGAAGACACCAAACCATTACCTAGCCTCAAAGTGCCCTTGATTCCCCCACTTTATCCACTATAGACATGGTCAATTAAAACATAAATCCAAACATTACAAGACAATATTTCGGGGCCAACTCTCTATCCCCAGTGGAGTCGCCAGACTGTGGACACAGAACCTGGGCGACGCGTTTCTAGGCTCGCGGCCTAGTTGGGAAGTACGAAATAACATGGAGTCGCCACCCGGTGTGAACCGGGACAAAGATTTAAGGCCGCACTCACCCCTCGCAAGGGAAGACCTCAAACCGTTGGTTCGGAATGGTCCCTTACTCATGTCACTTGTAATGAAAGGATTCATGTAATATTTAATCGCTTAAGTAACACTTATTTCCAAGAGTATCATGCTTCTAAATTCCCATACACAAAATAAAACTTATGCACACATTTCACATATATCTCACATCTAACATTGCATGCTTAAAAATATATCAAAGTAGCAAAGAACATACAACTTCATTGGCATATTACATTCAAGAAAACACAAGCACACATATTAACCATACAAGCACACATATGGGCACTTTTCCAAGTGGTACGTGGTATTGTATCCCAAGTACAGACCGCACTACCGTCCATTCAGAATCGGCTACGGAATTTACGTCTGGGTTTCCATCCGATATACCGCAAGAAATAATACTCAAATGTTATCATGACATAAGCATATGAATTGTAATACATTAAACACGTTCGTATTCATACATGTGGGGATAGCTATTAGGAAAACTATGCGTTAAATCTAATGAAGAGAACTCAATTCAGTGGGTGCGCATTCGTGTAGCGTTCGTAAACGCGTTCGAACGGTAAACAGAAGGTTCGCGTTCGTATGGCGTTTGATAACGCGTTCGAACGGAAATGAAAACGAATGCTCTCGTTCGTATGGCGTTTGTTAACGTGTTCGAACGGAAATGAAACAAAATACTCACGTTCGTGTGGCATGTGAACGCGTTCGAACGGAAATGAAACAGAATGCTCACGTTCGTATGGCGTCCGTGAACACGTTCGAACATAAATAAGACCTGATGCATGACAAGGCAAAATACATGCGCGTTCGAGTTGCGTTCGTAAACGCGTTCGAACGGGAATAGACCTGATGCATGAAATGGGACGCAATACATAATCGACAAAATAAAGGGGCACGGCGAAGTACTGCCGTAAAGGTGGCCTTTTAGGGCTCTTGATCTCTCAAAGAGAGGACATTTAGACCAACATACTAAGCCCATACGCTCGACTGAATCATACATACAAAGAATTAAAAGCAATAATATTAAACATAGTGTGCCCGATTGAACGTATCTTGTATCCAACCGAACACACATCAACTGGCGCGGCAAAGCATCGTGGTAAAGGGCTTTAGCCCCTCCCCATAGGGGATCTCACATCACACTTACTAAGCCCATGCGCTCGGTTGAATCATGCATACGAAAATAAAGACAATCATATCAAACTAAGTATGCTCGTTGAACGTATCTCGCATTCAACCGAACACACATCAATCGGTGCGGCAGAGCATCGTGGTGAAGGATTTTAACCCCTCCAATTAGGGGACCTTTCATCGCACTTACTAAGCCCATGCACTCGATCGTATCATACGGGAATAAGCAACATACAGAATTTAAATGACGAGAAATAAATAAACCAAAGCAACACAAAACAAGAGAAGGTGCCGTTTACTCAAGTGGTACGTGGAGTTGTGTCCCAAGTACAGACCGCACTACCGTCCATTCGGATTCAGCTACAGAATTTACGTCTGGGTTTCCATCCTATATACCACAAGAGACAACACTCTTCCATTCATCCAATACCCACAACACAAATCATACACACAACAAATGCACAAATACTGAAAATATAATCAAAATAAATGACCAGAAATTAAATAAGAATAAGTGTAAAAGATACCCTCAGGTCTAACCTTTTAAGCTGTCTCTCGGACTCGCGTTTCACGAAAATCGGAAGGGGGTAAAGCTCCGCAACTTTTCTGGTTCACTGGTTTGCCTCTTCCTTCGCTGTTCGGCCGCTCAAGCTACTATTCCGACTCCGTTTTGCTGCTGTTTCCTTGTGGTTTTGCTGCCGTTTCCTCTGTGTCCCCTGCTCACTGTTTGTGGACTGTTTTGGTGTTCTTGGTGGACTGTTCTGTGTTTCTTTTTGGTGTGGTTTTGTGTGGTTATTTCAAAGATTGTAAGTGTATTTTATGTCAATGTTTTAAGGGATCTTAGGGACTGTTTTGGGAGTGGTTTAGGCTGCTGTGTTTTTAAGGTGATTCAAGGGGATGTGTTCTCGGTGAAGGAGGGGAGTGTTTTGGATTCGGCTATGGAGGATAGTTGTTTGTGGTGGATTCGGCTATGGAGGAGATGGTTGGGGCTCTTTGTTCTCTTTTTGTGTATATGTCAAGTGTTTTTCTTTGTCTTGGGCGTGCATTAGAGAGTCTAGAAAAAGTGGCTAGGTTAGTGCATGTTTATATAGAAGAGAGCTAGGGGTTGCCCTTGTCTCACAAGGAAAGGATTTTGGTATTCAATTAGGATTTCCAAGAAAGCATACACAAGATTGAGGGGGGACAAAATATTTTAAATTAGGAAGTTGTAATATTTAATTTGTGTTGGTTTAGGAATACAAATATTTTAGATTGGTAATTATCTTATTAGATTAGGAAGTCAAATATATGATTGGCTTTAATTGGTTAGGATTGATTTTAATTAGGTATATCTTCTTTTTAGTTTTAGTATATAATATATTCAATTTATTTATTAGGCATGATTTTAGTTTAAGTTTGGTAAATGTTTTATTTAATTGGTAAATGGTTTAAATATTTTATTTAATGTTTAAATTAATATTTATTTATTTAATTTGGGATGTGTTTTATGGGCTTTGGGGGGCTAAATGGGCTGGGGTGCGAGGCTAGCAGCAAAACCAGAAACACCGACTCCGTTCGAACGCCAATTAGAACGTGGCACGAACGTCCGCAATCTGCACAGGTTCGAACGAAGTAACGAACGCAGCACCAACGAAGACAGTGAACTTGTGGAATGAACTTGATGACATACTTATTCCGAATTTCCCCTTCCGACCTCCGTTTCCCGCAATATCCTTAGCTAAAAAGGTAGTGCCTCCAATTGAGACTCATCATCGGGTTTCACATGCGAAAATGCAATGCCTACACAAGTGTTATTGGATGACATTGATTATTTACTTTGTCCTAATTGGATTAATTGGATTAATTCAATAATTAAACAATGACTTAATTGTAAAATTATAATTATCTCTACCATTTGAGGATATTATGGTAATTGTAAGTATGTAATAACAGATGATTTTGACTTGATTTAATTGGATTAAATCAAAGTGTCAAACATTGAACTAATCCATTTCCTAATCCTTATTTTGATTTAATTGGATTAAATCAAAGTGATAGACAATGGAGATTAGTAAACTAATTATACATATTTGGACAAATTAGATTAAGCTCACCTAAAAGTTGATTACAACTTTTATTAATTAAAAATTACCTAAGTTTTGCTATAAATAGCAAGCTTTAGGAAGGTTTTAATTAAGCAAAGCTAAAACTTGAGAAAGTTAAATTTAAACAAGAATTAGAGAAATGAGCCTAAGTTAGAGAAGTGTTTAGAGAAACTTTGTGAGGTCTCTACAACATTTCATCTAGGAGAAATCAAGATTGGATCATGGGGTGAAGCTTGCTAGCATTGGAATCAAGATTTGATCTTGGAGTCAAGCTTGCTAATCCTTGGAAGTTCTCCAAACATTTCAACAAGAAGAAGTAAATTGGATATTTGATTCAATCTTGCTAGGTAAGTTTGATCTTCTCCAAAAGCTATATTTTTCATTAGTGAGACATATAGTGTTGAATTATGTATTAGATACATAATGTTAAAATTAGGCTAATTAATTGTGTTAGGATGTTTTGGAAGTATAAACACAATAAACTTGTAATTGGGTCAAAATGTTTATGTTAGAAATAGACATAAAATTAGAGTTTGGAACTCTAGATAATAACTTAGAGCTAAGGCTACCATTCTAGAATCACTTGACCATTTTTGGGTGACTTATAATTGTTAACGAGTCATTTCATTGTGAGATTCTAATTTGGTTTGTGTTTTGGATTCAAAATTTACGCAAGTGCGTATTTAGAATAAATTTATATTTTTGTAAAAATATTTGATATTTTGAAAAAGTTGATTTTTATTGTATAACATGTGTTGATATTGATTTTGATGTTAAAAATTAATTTTGGGTGTTTTTGAAGTGTTTAGGGAAGATCGGAAGAAATTAGAATAAAATAATCTAATTCCTTCAGCTCTTTGGAGAGAGAGCTGAAGGTTGAAAGAAATTAAAAAAATAGGTGTTCAGTGCGCACCCAATCATATTTTTTTCCCATTTTTGAGTTTTCACACTCTGATTCAGCCCCGGTTTTTTCGTATACACTCGTAATGCAATATTTTATTTCATTAAATATTTTAAAATTACACCCATGCTTGATATCCATGGGTTAGACCCATTTTCGCTGCGCGGGACACCGATCCGACCCTAATGGTTCCACATTCGCCCCAACAGAATGATATCAGTAGTAAGGCTTAACCACACAACACATGTTGCATGTTAGACATATATTTGAATCCATGCCTCTGTATTTTAATTTAATTATGCACAAGACATATTGGATATGTAAAACATGTTTTAAATTAAAATTTTGACATAATTAAATTAATGACTTGATTGTCACAAATCTCCCATGATTAAATGATTATTTTATTTTAAGTAATAGTATTAGTAATGTTGGAGCATTTTTAGAAGGTCCGTATTGTCAATACGGAGATGAATGAGTTCTTACTACTTATATCCAATATCGTCATTAGTGTGAGGGTATAAGTGCTCGGAACTTAGGTCGCTCCGGTAAAACATTAGATGTAGCGTGATGAGTTAACACAGTCACCCAATATTGTCATTAGTGTGATGGTGCACATACAAAGCTCATTAGTGCATATTGACAAGTATACACCTAGAACACGTCTTAATCCAACATCGTCATTTGTTCCAATCACTCTCTTTGACAGAATCTGGGTTCACTCCCTTTTTCTCGATCACATCGTACAAATCTTTGCAGTGTAATATCTATCATTCGAGGTCTTCAGAGAGAGTAATTGGTTGCCATCAGCTTAATCATTGCGGCAGAATGTAAATCTTCCATTTCTATTTTAAGTTTAAGATTTAAAATGGAAATATGATACAATTGGGGCTGATTTTCACAAATCAAAGGTCACTGTTGCATCCAGAATCGTCGAAAATGGTGGATTTGACACTTCATTAGTCCAAATCTGACTCATGGGCCAATTTATAAATTTCTAAAACTTCTTAGGCTAAAATATAAATTTCAAAGACATCAGGGCTCAATTAAATTTACTAGGTTTGCTGAAAGTCCGACATGTGGCAGATGACGTGTCTGCTGATTGGATGGGAATTGCTGATGTGGTAGCTGCTGTACCGGATGACTAGACCAGAATTATGAAGTGGCAGCTGTCTGTATTGGAAATATTGACGTGGCGATGACGTGTGAGCTGATTGTACCAGAATTGCTGACATGGTCGATGGATGTATCATGAATGCTGACGTGTCAATGACGTGACAACTAATTGTACCGGAACTGATGATGTGGCAATGACGTAGCTAATGACTGTACCAGAACTACTAATGTGTGAGCTGACTATACTAGAACTGCTGACGTGGCTGATGTTGGTTTCTTTTTAGGTCCCAAGATCATAACAAGCATGAAAATAATGTGTGAATACATCAAAGGAGGTAGCGGAATACTCACATCGATCGGTTGAGACGATTTGATGAAGAACAAAACTTGATTTCAGCCCTCCAAATTCTGCCACTGCAGTGCAGATTTTCTGTCCAAGAATTTCAGTTTTGCTTCATGAATTTGGGCCTCGAACTTGCGTCAAACAATTCCCGGCTCGTGGGTGGGTTTCCCTAACACCTTCGTATGCCTCTAAGGAGTGTGCTAGCACTTGGATTTGGTCACAAAACCTTCAAACATCCTCCCTCATTCACGCCATTTTCAGGCAGTGAGCAGCCCTTCATTTGGGCGTGAGATAGAAAGGAGAGGGGAGAGAGAGAGTTGTCTAGGGTTTTACAAATTTTCATCTAATGAATAATTATTGAGTTAGCCATTTTTGTTGTTCACCTTTTGGTAAAACCATTTCACTTTTACCCTAAACTTGGTAGGTGTGGGTAAATGGTTTTTCAAAAAGCAAAACAAGGTACTTGGGTGGTAGGTACACCTACCACACATGGCCCCACATATTTGAATTCAAAATTCAAATATCTCTACGAACATTTGCCGCGGCTCGGTTCCGTTTAATCGGATTAAACGAACTTCCGTCGTTAAATAATTAAATCTAATTTAATTAAATATCGATGCCTCGCAAATATATTACGAACGTCGTTTACGAGTTAATTCTAAATTAATTCGTTCGTTCGCATTAAAGTCCGACTTTAATTTCGTAATGAAATCCAATTCATATTAATATATCCTATATATTAATTTTAGCCCATTCGAATAAATTAAATAGAAAAATCAAATTTAACTATTAAATTTATTTTACCGATTAATTCCAAATTAATCGCGTTCTCTCTATTTATACGATATTTTATCCCAGATAAAATATCTCCGTAATTAATCCCAGATTAATTTTCTCTTTCATCGAATTAATCCCAGATTAATTAAAGTGTGAGTCATACATCATCGGTGAATCATTGGGAAGCGACCAATGAGATCCTCGGATATGTCGGCAGTAAATACGGTCGTCGGACTATCCTAACACGTAAGTACCAAGTACTACGTTTTACCGATTCACAAGACAATGTTGGCTTCTAGCAAAGCACCATGCCTACCCAATTCTCCGGAAATATCCTTACAGGAATGAATGATCTATATCAAGCGTAGTATACATCGTATAGTGCATATCGATCTAGTATCAGATGGTCACGTACTAGGCTTGGGGCTGGAGTTGTGTCTGCCCCGTACGAAGCACATGTCGGATGTCTGGTAACTAGTCTCTATAATCAGATATACATGACCTAGTCATAATATCTCGATGGTCGCGCAGCACTTAAGAGCACTAATACCGTATCCTACGTGACATCATCTCCACTATGACTGGAGTGATACTTCCGTCTTGACATCACACCCAATACTCTACGATTCTCAATATACCCAGTATTGGCGTACACAGAATCGGTTAAAGCCCTAGACGACCTCAACCATTGTATATTGATTGTCGTAAGTATTAGCGGTGCAAGTCTCAGGTTAAGACCAAATACACCTACCCTGATGTCGGACTCTCATAGACACACAGTCATACTACCAATGGGATTCCGAGGGGGTATATCCAGAGCGAAGCTGTTTCCCGTACCATCGGTGAAACACAACCTTCTATTACACTTGCATGAGTATCCAATACCCAAATATATGAGAACTATGCCGTTGTGCCTTCACAACGCGCACAAGTGCAATACTAGTCTTTTACGTATTTATCGATGTCCAATCTCGATAATACTCTGACGAGAGATATTTAATGATTTATCCTACGTGGACTGATACTGTCTCATATCATTCTCCGTCCAGGAACAAATCATAGGGACCTCTCATCATTTATACATCTAAGGTGATCTAATCACAAATGATAAGAGAGCAATCTCCTTTGTCGCATAGTTAATTTGTACAACAACACCATGATATGTACAAATAGTGACGTTATGGGTCATAATTGTCCAACAGCTGACACGTGTGTCGTCTTCAACCTCTGGAGCGCGTGTCGGCGCTTAGAGAGTGTTCTATCGGGCTCGTGAGGCGCATGCAGGCTAATCCGAACTCCGCTTGATCAATGAAAAATACCACTATGCTCGTCTCAATCTGAACAAACTGATGGTATACTCAAAACTGATTTTTGACAACTTTTCTGAAACTCGAATTTTCCAAACCGAGTTATATTCTTCGATTTTACGACCCCAATATATAATCAAAGCTCCTGATACCACTTGTTGTGATTCTCTGATCACTGAAAAGTATTTAATGAGGAAAAGCAAATTCTATTACTATAAGAACAAAATTTACAAGTGTTTAAATTGTACAAAAAATCTCATTCTCTTTACACTCTTTAAGCTTTCTTTACATGAAACTTAATTGTTGGGATGATTTGAGCTCTCAATTAGCTCTCAATTTATAGTCAAAGCTACTACTCAAATGTCAATAAATGAATAATTTCCACCTAAAGTTGTTTGTAATTTTGCACCAATTTTCAAACTCCACCTAAAGTAGTTTGGAGGATCCTTGGAGGTGGATTCATACATATCACATGCATCTTTTGCAGCTGGTATCAACAAATATCACTCCTCTTGAGAAGATTTGTTTTTTTTTCTTTTTTTTTTTTTTCTAATTTATAATTTGTGGGATATTTTGTTTCGCATTACAAAATTTCTTCGAAAAAAACAACTCTTTTAGGACAAAACTGTGCCACGTTGTGGCCAGATTTTTATTCATATTAGTGTGATTTTAGATTCTATCTCGTGGTTATTTGAGTAATTTTTTTTTTCTCAGGAAGGAATGTATCAATAAATGTTATGATATATGAGCTTGTGCTTGGTGTTTGGTTTTATTGGATATCATATCAGGATTGTTGGAGTTTTTCGATTAGTTCTTCAACTCGTGTCATTAGTTTGTTCCTGGTTTGAAATTGTGCAACCATGGATTGTCCTATGCACTTGTCTTACATGATTGTATTATTTATTTTGTATCATATGTTTGAAATATGTTCTCTGAATTCACACACAGCAAATTGATCGGGTTATATAAATTAATTTTTAATTTTAAATATATATATATTTATAATTAAAATTTTAAAGTTTAATCCAAAATAATATTAAAAACATTGAAATTCTTAATTTTTTTCATTTTAAAATATAAAAAATTCCAAAAATAATTATTTTTAATAAAAAAAAAAAAAAATTCATTTTCTAAAAAGTCAGGTCCGGATCGGGCTTGGCAAGTTGCCACTCTTAATCTGGTTATCATGGTTTTCGAAACATATCTTGTAGTGTTTGTTTGCTGCGAATCTAATTTACTGATTGCATAGAATTTACAGATGAATTTAAACAGACGATTAGAAAAGAAATAGAGAAACATAGGGACTGCAAAGACAAGCAAAAGATTCATGACTTGATTAGTGAAGATTTAGGGAGATTGAAAGGTTTGGATGAGATGCTTGACATGCAGGCTCACTAGTAGGAAATTGCATTTGGTGCATTTAGGATATGAAACGAAAGTTGTCAAATTTGGAATTTTTCACTTTTTGTTCACTTTGTAAGCTACTAAAATTTTTTTGTTTCTTAAACTTTGAGAGCTGTAATTTCTGTATCTTTCTATTGTTGATGATATTTCCCTACTAATCTCTCAATAAAATTCAGCAATTTTCCCCTACTCTTCCGGGGTCAATAGGTTTTGAATTCACTGAATATGTGATTGTCTTTTACTATTTTGAAAATCGAATCAAACCGGCCGGTCAGACCGATTGAACCAGGTTTCGACTGTGAATCCAGTCCGGTTAATTAATAAAAATCGAGTAGCAAAAAAATCGGTCAAACCTGATAAAAATCAGTCAAAATCGATGAACCGGTTTAATTTTTTATTTTATTTAATTTTAATTTTTTAAAATCAAAAACTAAAATTTAATATTTTTAATTAAATAAAACTATTTATAATATATTCCGATTCTACTAATTTTTTAGGAACAATTTAACCGGTCGAACTATTGACTCATTGAACTTTTTGGATCAACCATCTGGTTATGAAAACATTGATGTCTTTGCAATTAGATACTGAGAATTGAGATGATCGAAGAAAGTACCTCGGCATGAGCGAAGATGAAAGCGAGATAGTTGTTGAAATCGGGGAATTGGCTATAGTGCTGAAGCTGTTGCCAAATTTGAGACTTATGGCGAAATGTGTTGTTCAAGTACAACGCATATCTCTATCAGGCCTTCTTCTTTCGGTTGCCATATCGGAAATAACTGTGAGCTCTGAATGATTGATTAAGTTGAGGTGATGATCGCGCGGAGAATTGTGATCACTGATCAGCGTGGTGGAACAATTCTTGGTTTCCAAAACTAACCCGAAACTCACCGCTACTAAAATTTTTGTATCTAATTCAAAGATAAATCTACGATAATACCCTTGCATTTCAAGCTCAATTTTCAAATTTTTGCACCAATAGGCACTTGTTTTGGTTGTATTTCTAATTAATCCTCAAGTTTTTCTTATCATTATAGCGTGCCAAATTATGTATTTTGGCGCGTATTCTTCTTTGTGGGACCAGGTCTTTTAACCGTGTGCCGTACGTTATTGGCCGTTCATAGTATCCTACTCCGTATTTTGATCTTTTGGTGGTGGTTGACTATTTTCCACAAGTACAGACAAGATAATTAATTCAAAATCGGCCACAATCTAAGTCTGTGGCAATTAAAAAAAAATGGTCTATTGAAATATTGACCATTTTTTATTTAAATAATTAGTCTTTTAGGTTTTCTTTGCAGTTGGCAATTGTGAGTGGTTAACTATTTCAAAAAGACAATTATGATTTAATTGGCTCAGGCTTTGAATATTTATCAAATTAAAACTGTGTGCAAAGTTTCCTGTTTCCATTCCAAGCAGAAAAACTTGTGCCGCCCACAGCGCCAAAATTTGAAGAGTATTACCACCATAATAGATTTGGTTAATAACATATACTTACCCTAATTGCTTACGATTTCTCAAAGAAAAATATATTTGTTCAATTCTATCAAATAGGACCCTAACACTTAGGGATAATAAAAATCCGAGTGGAGATGGAGCCTTGCGAGGACACAATATATATTAATGGCGAAAAAATAAATAATTCTTTATGTTCGTGGAATAGATGATTCAGGTATGAGCATTGACATTTCTAGTTAAATAGATGTAAAATTTTCATATGAATATTGAATAGGGACCTATACGGGGTCGCGAAGGCCCGATATATTAGAAGTGGGTAAGAGAATAATTTTCATATGATTAGAAAAATATAAAATTAGAAGAGTAATTTGAGCATTTGATAGGAATTAATTAATAATTAGGGACTTATTTGATACAAATTGGTAGCATATTATTTATTTAAGAAAACGTAAGAATAAGTGGATCAAACTGCTATTATCCCATAGAGTAAATGCCGACAATCGAGGGCTAGCTTTGTTCAAATTTCATACCTAATTCGTTACCGTTTGAAAAAAATAAGCTTAACGTATATATAAAGGCACAAATCAGAGTTGGAATAAAACGGGAAAAAAAAAGTAAATAAAAAGACAAGAAACTGTTCTTTGAAGCAGAGTTTCAGTATTGAAGAAAAGGAATCGATTTCAATTTAGGGTTTTGGGTGAGTTGGTTGAAAAGAATGGTGAAATTGAGGCACTCTCGATTACAAGCGAAGAAATGGTCGACATTAAGGCTGATTTTTTCAATGCTATTCATGCTAACAATTGTTTTGTTGATGCTTCTTGCTATGGGAATTTTCTCTCTTCCAATCGGCGACGATGATTCTCCGCCAAATGATCTAACCTCCTTTCGCCGCCACGCCATTGAAAAGTATGTAATCGACTATCTAACTTCTTTTTTAAATTTAATTTTAATTACGTGAATTACTTCATTTTTAATTTCTTTGTAAATTTTGTTGCAGACGTAGTATGGCAGAGGAGAGAGTAGAGCAATGGACCGAAATTGTTGCTTGGGAGCCCAGAGCTTTCATTTACCGTAATTTTCTGGTTAGCTTTTTTTTAAAAATTTTTGATTTTAGACTGTTTATTTGATTAAACAACGAACCTAGGTTGGTAAATTATCAATAAGCATTGATCATATTGACTTGAGAATATTGATTTGGACAGTCCAAGGCCGAATGTGAATACTTGATTGATCTTGCTAAACCTCATATGGTAAAGTCAACAGTTGTTGATAGCACAACCGGTCAGAGTAAAGATAGCAGGTTTGCATTTCCTAGTTACTATCTCCATATTTTTTGCAGATTGGATTGAATTGGGAGAAAATGGAGGATTTAGATTATTTCTTATTTAGCAAATTTATTGAGGAACTCGATATTTCCTGTCCATAGGGTGCGTACAAGTTCTGGTATGTTTCTGAAACGAGGACAAGATAAAATTATTAGGGGCATAGAGAAAAGGATAGCGGACTTCACCTTTATTCCCGTAGGTGAGGATATGAAATTCTAAAAGCTCCAGTTGAGTTTATATTTTTTTCATTGTTATCTGAATCTCTCACTTGGAGGATTAATGAAGAGGCAGTAACTAACGCATAGATGAAGGGTTTCTGAATTAGATGTCTTGGCTAGCTTATTTTTTTGTGATATTTTAAGGTGCTTATCTTCCACTAGAAAAATTGACGTACCTCATGATCTTTTGTGCTCAACCTTTTTAAAGCATATTTTCTTGTTTACTTCTTGGTTTATATGAATGACAAATATCTGCTTGCGTGTGGTTATTTTAATCTCATTATGTTTTTGTAGATTTTATATTCCTATGTAAGAACATGCCCGCGATTTTTCTGGCTCCCTTCCAGTCGTTTGTATATGCCTCATCTAACCCAATTCAACAAAGCCTTTGTATTTATCTGAGGTTGGCTTCAGAAAATGTTGCATGCATGTAAATGCAATAATACATATTCCACTTATTTTGAGCACAATCCTGTGTTCAGCTAAAGTGTGCTCACTTGGGTTTTCTCCTTTCTATTTGTTGCATTTTGTTGCTTTCTACATAAACATTCCCCCCTTATTTATTGCTTCTGTCTGCTTGTCTATATGATTTCTTTCTCATTGATATGAGAAAAAATATTGTAAATCTATTTTTCACTGTTATCAGTCAGTTACCAATTCAAGATATCGCTGTCTATTTAATCTAACTTTACAATCTACAGAGCATGGAGAAGGAATTCAAGTCCTCCATTATGAAGTTGGACAAAAATATGATGCTCACTACGATTACTTCCTTGATGAGTTCAACACAAAGAATGGAGGCCAACGAATGGCTACTCTTCTTATGTATTTGTAAGCACATACTGCTTCTGCCAATGTCTCAGGATATGCTCAACACGTACCTAAACTTGTGTTTACATGCATCTTCCACATAAATTTGATGTTTGCCTTTTTTGCACTTTCCTTTTTCCATGTTTCAGGTCTGATGTTGAAGAAGGGGGTGAAACAGTGTTTCCTGCTGCCAAAGCAAATTTTGCTTCTGTGAGATGGTGGAATGAGTTGTCTGAATGCGGCAAACAAGGTCTCTCCTTAAAACCAAAAATGGGTGATGCGTTGCTATTTTGGAGCATGAGACCTGATGCCACACTAGATCCTTCAAGTTTGCATCGTTAGTAATTGTGCATTTTTTCTATTTGTCCATAGCTTTAACTGTAATTCAAGAGTGATGCAGCAATTTGTCTTGCTCCTGAAATTTTGTTGAGAAGTATTTTTTTTTTTTCAATTTTCAATTCACAAATGGGTTTCAGTCTTTTAAAATGGTGTACAAAATGAGTTAAATTCAATTTATGGTTGATGCTAGGTGGTTGCCCTGTGATTAAAGGGAACAAATGGTCAGCTACAAAATGGATGCATATTCACGAGTACGAAGTATAAGCAATGACTTAAGGAGGTAATTATCTCTGCCTAAACTAGTTAAGACTTTGTGAAACATGCATGAAGGTTTTTAGCTTATGAAATTTAATGTGTGCAACTGTGTAAGTATGAAGCTTGATACATTGGTACAAGATGTTTTTGAAACCGATGACAAATTGACAATGATAAATTTGATGAGGTCATCTTAAAATTATGAATTCAAAGTCTTGTCCTTGTATAGAATAAGATAGCTTTGGAGGCTTTAGAGAGTTTATACATGCGTTGATTTTTTATACAACTTTCCGACCTTTTATTTCTTCCTGGTAGGACTTAACAGATGCCGATATCTTGAATCCTTTTCACAGCAAATGACTATAGGCAATTTAGGTAAGAAAGATTTTTGTTCGGCCACCATTTGAAAATTATAGTGCGGTTCAAAAGAATTTGATCTTGTAGTCATACAAACATTAAGAAATAGGAAGGTAGGTTGCGAGTGATGTTTTTACAGACATGTAAACTAACAATGAATTCTGAAATACAATATATATAGTTATATACACAGAAACACTTGTAAGTGCTTGCTGTCATGTTTTTTTTAATGTCTTTTTATTATTTATTTATTTATTTTTTAACAAATTTTAATTTTCATACTAATTATAAATAACAGATTTTTTTTTTAAAGAGTAACAAAAATATAACATCAAACAAATTTATTTTGAAGCCATTGGTGCTTCGAATTAGGGGTGTGCAAATTTTCGGGTCAACTCGCGACCCAATCTGACTCGCGCGGATTTCAAAAAAAAATACGATTTTTCTTGTTAACCCGACCCGATTCTAAATATGCGGGTTGAGTCACAGGTTTGATATAAAAATCCAGCCCGACCCGACATTATAATATTTTTATTATTTTTTTTAAATTTTTATTATTTTTCTAAAAATTTATTATTTTTTAAAATTTTTACTATTATTTCATTTATTTATTACTTTTGTTATCTTGAAATTTTATATATATGATAATTTTCGGGACATAAAATAACTAATATTTATATTTCAAAATAATTAATTAATTAAAAAAATTATTTTTTTACCCGACCCAATCAGCCTCTTAAATTTCGGATTCGGGATCCGACCCTGAACACCTTACTTAGAATTCATAACTTATTCTTTCTTCCAAGACTTTTTCCATCAGCAGCCTCATCCACATAATCCTTGTTAGAAGCCCAACCATTTTTTTGCGAAAAAGTTGAAACAGGCAAACAGCCTTGAGCTCCATCAGTTCAATTTTCTTTTACACCCAAACGTCTGTTATAAGCCACTTTCCCTGTCTTTACCCCATGTGCTTTCTACTACATTCACTCATGCTCAAAAGTTCAGGCGGCATTAAATAAGGTTTAGTTATAGTTAGTTCAATGAAATACCTTATTTGTGCCAATTTCCCGTAGCTGGCTCAAAGTCTCCACAAAATATGGAGGTGGTGGGCATGAAAAGTGTATCTTTTCCCGTGTATGGATCTGTGAACCTACAAAAGAATATGTAACAAAACTTTTATATACAACTGCTAAAAAATAGGCATATACTAGAGATGAACTTTGTTCTTTGCCCAAAAGCCAAAGCATGGAGGCACGGTGTAACGGGCTGCGTTTGCTGCTAGCCACATTTGCAGCAAGCCACGCATTGCTGCAGACTACATGCGTTGCCGCAAGGCAACAACTCTGATGCTTACAGCAACGCATGTAGTGTGCGGTAAATGTATGTGGCTTGCTGCGAATGCATCCCATTACACAAGGCCTCTCTAATCCAGAAATCAACTTCAAAAGTTTTCATTGAGAGCTAGGATAAGTTCTGGGCTGAGGCAGTGACATGGCCACGTTCTTTGTCCCTCCATACACATACACTTCATCACCTAATAGTGGAATTCCCATGTATTTTGCATGCGCACGGAACTACTACTACTACAAAGATTGCAATCCAAGGATTGAAAGTGAAACCAAGCGAGTCAAGACTTCTATAATTAGGGTTCACAGCGGTATGAGTATGATGAAACAATATAACAGCAGGATAAAAGTAATTTAAATTTATCGATAATAGTAAGAAAACACATTCAAAGCATTCGGTTCTGAACAATGTGTACGGCATCAGTACCAGATGAGTTTCCAATCTCCACTCCACCATAGCAGAACCACCACCAGCAAGAATTTCAATTACTTTATACCTGATGAAGAAACAGAAAAAGCAGTCTTCGACATGATGTCAGTTAAATGCACATGTTGAAATATAGGCAAGGAGAACAGAAGACACTTGGTTAAAAAATAATATGAGAGTTAATTTATAGAACACAATAAAGCAAACATGACCTACTTCTATTCTATCAGTCTCAGTGTCCAAGTTTCACTATCGTAATTATAAAGGTGGTCTAGATCATAAGGACTGAAATCCCTGCAGCCATTACAGCAAAGCCACTTTGGCATGATCTGACCTCTGGCCTACTATATTCTCAATGGTTCATACCTCACCAACTAGGTCTAATTAGACTCAACTGTTAAGAATCAATACACTGGAAAAGAAAATCCTAACCACCTTCAAGAATGCTACTTATTACGAATGTCAAACGGGAAAAGGTGGAGGACCCTATATCACCTTCTAGCAGCATGGCGTGCCTGTCCATGTTTATTTTGATCTGGGTAGAGCAGCCATACAAACCCTGTTGTTTGGATCACAGCCAATTGGAACCTCAATACCGCCGGATAATGAGAGGGCACTTCAGAAGTAAGACTGATAAATGATATTATTATTATTTTTTTTGAAATCGTTGGAAACCCTACCTCCAAACCATCTCTTCCGCGTTTAAACGGAGTGGGTAAAATCCCCGACTATCCTAGATTCTTACAAGAAACGCACTCCATGGATTCGAACCCATGACCTGAAGGTAAGACCTTAAATCCTATACCACCAAGTCACTCCCATTGGGGACAATAAATGATGTTAAGTGATAAACATGATCCTACAATATTATATCTAGGAGTTTATATCTTAAGACAGATTGTTATTATCCTTGTAACAAACCTATGTAAACATCTTCTATAAATACAAACCCCACACTACATGCAAGGTATCGTGGGTTACATCAGCTTCTTTTCCGATTAACCTCGATCAACCCTAATGGCCTCTGACTCTTCCATCTCCTTTAATATTATGGTGAATCTTATCACCATCAAGCTCCTCCGCCTCAAACTACTTGCTCTTGCGCATTCAGCTTCTTCCACTCCTCCATAGCTAACTTCTTTTTTGTTTTGTTGATGGCTCCTTCCCCAAACCAACATCCTCATCTTCTTCCATTTCCTCCACTGCTGACTGGGTTCACACGGACCAACCGGTCCTCAACCTTCTTCTGTCTACCTTATCCGAAGAAGCTCTCTCCATCGTCGTTGGCTTATCTACTTCCCATGAAGTCTGGACGGCTCTGGAGCACTCATTCAGTCATAAATCAAAATCCTGCGAGATACGGATCAAGGATGATCTTCAACTGGCAAAGCACTCGCTCAGTCTCTAAATTTTCTCATCTCTTAAAGGACTCATGTGATTAATTGGCTACCATCGGCTATTCCATGGACAACGCCGACAAAGTTCACTGGTATTTATGTGGTCTTGTTGTAAAAGGGTATATCTAACAACCTGGATTGAATTTCACTTAGACATTTAGTCCTGTTTTCAAGGCTTCTACAGTTCGTGTTGTCTTATCCTTGGAAGTAATGAATGGCTGGCCTATTAGACAACTTTATGTTAAAAATGCATTCCTCAATGGTTATCTTCAGGAGGAAGTATACATGGAACGATTTTCTGTGGTCTTAAATAAGCTCCACGAGCCTTGTTCCATCGGTTCAACTCCTTTCTACTCTGCATTTGATTCTTGTGTAGCAAAGATAATCCTTCTCTATTTGAACTTCATTACTCGAGTGGGATGATCTATCTCTTACTCTATGTAGACGATATCATTGTCACATCCAACAACAATGCACTCCTCAATGATTTTATAACCACTTTGCACCAAGAATTTTCCACCAAAGATTTGAGTCCGCTTAGCTACTTCATTGGCTTGGAAGCTCATCGCACGAAGCCCGGCTAATTCCTCTCTCATGTCAAATATGATAAGAAAATTCTACACGTGCAAATCTTACCGATTGCAAGCCAATCTCCACACCTATGGTGGTATCCCGATATTTATCCTATGGCGGCCCATCATTTCAAGATCTCAATATCACAAGACTTGAAATCACTCATGCCGTCAATTTGATAAGCCAGTATATGCAATCTCCAGCACGATGTCCAACACCTTGAAATGAGGCATTTGTCATCTTTCCTTGGATACATGACTCACAAATCGGATAAGGATCTAAGGTAAGATTTTCAATCAAACCATCCTTCACCAATTTGGATAGACGTCTAACACCTATATGGCCCAATCTCATATGCCATAATTCAGTATTATTTAGTTCAGACTTTCTACTTGTATTTTTCTCTATATTAAAGACATCTCTACATGTTTCCAAAACATAATGACCGTTTGATAAAGAACATTCACATTTTAATAAATTTTCTTTATCATAAAAACATAAAGTTTCATCCTTAATGTTTATTTTATATCCCTCTTTATCTAATATAGGCAGTGATATTATTTGTCTGATAAGTGAGGGAACATAATAACAGTCATGCAAATCTAATTTACATCCATTTGGAAGATCTAGAACAACAGTTCCTATGGCCTTGACATCCAATGTCTCACCATTGCCAACTCTAAGCTGGATCTCCCATTTATTCAGCCTTCGTTTAAGCCTCATTTCCTGCAGGGAATTGCAAATATGAGTGGGACTGCCAGTGTCTAACACTCATCCACTATTTGCATCTAAGGCTAATGAGATGTCAATAATTGGAAAAATACAAAGCGTATCTGAGGGTCTTATTTTAAGCTCTGGATAATCCTTCTTCCAGTGTCCAGACTTCTTGCATTGTAGACATTGATCACGAGCTACTTTCGATTTTGCGCCTTTGCGCTTCTTGGAGTTTTTATTTGATATCTTCTTATTCCCTATCTTAATTTTCTTTGACTTCCCAGAAGTCTTTGAAGAGCCAGCTCCACCATGGAGATACAATGTGGGGTTGCCTTTCTTCAAATCTTGCTCCGTCGTGCGTAGCATGTTATGAAGTTCTTCGTATGTGGCTTGCATCGAATGCATATGGAAATTCAATACAAAACCAGCATAAGAACCAGGCAAAGAAGACATAATCAAATTACGGCCTAGCCTTTCATCAAACACAATGCCATGTCGTTCAAGATATCGAATTTGGTCAATCATGTTCAAAACATGAGTGCTGACAGCTCCTCCCTCCTTGAGTTCAACACGGAACAGTTCCTTAGACCTTCGATAAAGTTCCATCTCTTGATTTACGTCGAACAACTCCTTGAGTGTTCGCATGATGCTCCAAGTATCCGGTACTTCAATGTACTGTCTCAGTAAATCTGGAACCATCGATCCTAAGATGTAGGATTTCACCTTTAGGTTATCATCCTTCCATCTATCAAAAGTTTCTCGCTCTTCTGGAGTTGAGTCAGGATCGATATCAACAGGCAGTGGATTGATAGTGACATAAGTCAACTTTTCATACTCCAAGACAAGGCGTATGTTCATTTCCCATTCGAAATAGTTCTCGGCTCCTTTTAGCTTATTGGAATCCAAAAGTTTCATCAATGGATTAGCAGCAGCCATCTACAAGACAATATTTTTGAGTAGTAGCAGAACAATTTTCATTTCAAAAGTGATAACACTAATTGATTATGGAATTTTAAATCTATCAGTGCCCTCCCACTACTTTACGTAATTTCGTAATCTCCCTTAACGGAAAAATAGAAATATCAAATTTTCATAGCGGGAAGTGGGTCCCATGACATTTACTCCAGCCTCACACTAATGACGATATTGGCCATTGTAAACTCATTAGGTAGACCTTCAAGGTCAATCACTTCATGTGACTCCTGGTTTGGTCCTGAACCGTTTCTTATCCTCACAATAATGACGATATTGGATTAAGATGTGTTCTAGGTGTATACTTGTCAATGTGCACTAATGAGCTTCGTATGTACACCCTCACACTAATGACGATATTGGATGACTACGTTAACTCATCACGCTACATCTAATGTTTTACTGGAGCGACCTAAGTTCCGAGCACTTATACTCTCACACTAATGACGATATTGGATATAAGTAGTAAGAACTCATTCATCTCCGTATTGACAAGACGGACCATCCAATAATGCTCCAACATTATTAATACTATTACTTAAAAGTAATCACTTAATCACGTGAGATTTTTGACAATCAAGTCATTAACTTAATTAAGTCAAAGTTTTAATTTAAAACATGCAATACATATCTAATATGTCTTATGCATAATTAAATTAAAATTGCTATTGTATAGATTCAAAATATGTGTTGTGTGGTTAAGCATTTGCTACTGATACCATTCTGTTGGGGCAGTTATGGAACTCATAGGGTCGGATCGGTGCCCCGGGCAGCGGAAATGGGTCTAACCCATATATATCAATTATGGATGTAATTTTAAATCATTTAATGAAATACTACATTCCATACGAGTGCATAGGAAAAAATCGGGACTGAATCGGAGTCCGGAAGCTCCCAAACGAAGAAAACAAAATCAAAGCGTGCGAAGGGCGCCGCGTGCGAGAAGCACACGCGCTACAGTGCGTGCGCGCACTGTAGCGCCCAGGTGCTGCTAATTATTATTATTCTTTTTGTTTCATTTCCTTTTGCATTCAGCTCACATTCCAGTGAGCTGAATGGATTAGGGTCTTTAACCCTAATCTATTCCGGTCTTCCCTAAACACTTCAAAAACACCCAAAATTAATTTTTAATTTCAAAAACAACATAAACACATGTTATAGAATAAAAATCTAGTTTTTCAAAATATCAAATATTTTTCCAAAAACATAAATTTATTCTAAATACGCATTAGCGTAAATTTTGAATCCATTACACAAACCATTTTAGAATCCCATTACGAAATGTCCCGTGAACAATTCTAGTCCACCTAAAGGTGGTCAAGTGAATCTAGAATGGTAGCCATAGCTCTAAGCTTTAATCTAGAGTTCCAAACTCTAATTAATTGTTCCATGTCCAACATGAACATCTTTGACCTAATTACAAGCATGTTGTGTTTATACTTCTTTTGTATCCTAACACAATTGATTAACCTTATTCAACATTAAACTATGTGATCATGCATCTAATACACAAATAAACATAGTTTGGAGAAGATCAAACATTACCTAGTAAGCTTGATGCAAGATCTAATCTACTTCTCCTTGTTGAAATTGTTGAAGAACCTCCAAGGTGTGCAAGCTTGACTTCAAGATCCAATCTTGTTTCCAATGCTTCCAAGCTTCACTTCAAGATCCAATCTTGATTTCTCCTAGATGAAATGTTGTAGAGACCTCACAAGCTTCTCTAAACACTTCTCTAACTTAGGCTAATCTCTCAAGAATTTGCTTATGCTTGTATTTGAACTTGTAATTAAAACATTCCTAAAGCTTGCTATTTATAGCAAAACTTAGACAATTTTTAATTAATAAAAGTTGTAATCAACTTTTAAGTGGGCTTAATCTAATTTGTCCAAATATGTATAATTAGGTGTGACTAATCTCCATTGTCTCCCACTTTAATTTAATACAATTAAATCAAGCCAAAGATTAGGAAATGGATTAGTTAAATGTTTGCCACATTGATTTAATCCAATTAAATCAAGCCAAAACCACATATTATACATACTTACAATTACCATAATATCCTCAAATGGTATAGAGATAATAATTGATTTTACAATTAAGCCCTTGTGTAATTATTGAATTAATCCAATTAGGTCAAAGTAAATAATCAATGTTATCCAATAACACTTGATTATCTTAGTTGATAATTATAATATCGAATATTATATTTTATCAAAAATAATTGGCTACCCAAGTGCTCAACGAGTACACTTCATATTGGGACTCTCTAAGTTCAGATACGTTCGTCATATAAGCCTAGCTAATATTTACGCAATTCGGCCACCTCCGAATTCGCGAAGAACACGAACGACCTTTCTGAACTATACAAGTCGAGGTCATCACATATGCTTAACAATCCCTCCGTCGTAGGCTATCAGAGTTGTGCTTAGGAAACATAGAATATACCGTCAAGTTTCCAAGACTCACATCTCATGTCGATATGTCCACGATTCTTCATAACTGATGCGATCCACCCTAGGTGATCGACTTTAGCCAAAGATTTAAGAATCGTGACTTTACTAACATGGATACCTAAACCCCTTATGGTACACATACGGGCCGACAGATCCTATCTTGCTTCGCACTTGATTACTGTGTGCATCGGTCCACACCCAACGAACATCTAGAGGCCAGACCATGAAAGGTTTCTGACATACATGACATCTAAGTGTGGAGGATCTCACACAAAATCAATGTTATCCTATAGTCAAAGGATTACATATGCTGCTCGACTCGAGGAGATTCATATTGACGATGGTGTGTACTTCCAACTATTAGGAATCACCAATGAGTCATTCAGTATTCGCTCCAACGAATACCCACATGTCTATATGAGTTTCCAAAACTCATGGTACATCGCGTTAACCATTGGAACTCCAATTCCAATATACGACATGTTCTACTCTTCTAGGTTATAGGAATTCGACCGTATTCCAAAACCAACGACTAGGAATATTTACTTTAAGAATAGTTTACACCAAGTGTCAAAACTATTCTAAGGTCGATGTCATTCTTAGCATAACGATACATCAATTTAATACGTGTAATGACAATACC